>SZWC01016996.1:0-34283 GCA_023375785.1 Penium margaritaceum
TGCGCTGAGTGGGCGCCGACCACAGGCGGCTCGAAAAGTGGGTGCGGGAAGGGTGCACTGCGGAGCTGCTGCGAAGCTGCAGTAAAACTAACTGCGTTGCGTTTGTCGAAGGAAAAAAATGAAAAAAGGAAGACGCAGATCTGTCCCTGTTCTCCCGCTCCACCCTTCTATTTACTCTGCTCGCCTACATAGGAAGATGTATCTGTGTGAGTTCTTCTCAGGCGCCTCTTGTTATCGTACGAGACTCTCGCCCTCACAAAAGTCGTGAAAGTTCTCAGCCCCACTGCGTGTCCGCATCCACAATCGCCTCCCAAAACTATGGCGCGACTCCTCTGCATCACCCTCTTGGCCTTCGCCGTTGCCTTCGCAGTCGCGGCGCCCCGCTGCGCGGACGCTGGCTCCACGGGCCTGTCCGCCGGTGCTGCACAGAGGCAGCTGACGCAGCTGGTGACGTTCCTCAACAGAACCAGGATCCCGCAGACGTCCGGATACAACACACTGCTTCGGCTGCTCCTCACCACCAGTGAGTTCTCCGACTTTGATCGGTGTTCTTCTCCTCCCTTCTCATGTGCGTCGGGGATAGGCTTTCCGTCATAAACCGTTGTTGAAAGACCGCCAATTTTGACAGTATCTGTCAGTGGCAGACCGTCTGTGGCATGCCTGTCAGTGCAGACGCCACTTCCTGCTTCCGCAGCTCCGTGCCACCAACGATCTCACTTATTCCCACCATCTTCTATCATTTACATCCCCCTCGGTGTCCGTCTGTCTTTAACAGACTTTTCCGTGTCATTGACGCCGTCCCTCAGTACTGGCTCACTGTGGAGGCTCCACTCCAGCTCAGTGTGGGGGAAATCCCTCCTTCCGCGGCTGCATTCCACGTCAGCAGCCATTGTTTCTCTCCGCCATGCATACCGAGGGGTGAGGAGAGGTTCACCTGTCCGCCGGTGCATGTTATGTTAGTCTGAGAGACGTTCCTGCTGCTCCGAGGAGCAGCGCGAGGTGGTCGCAGATTGCGGCGCACCATGCCGCGACTCGTAGCAGGCTGCGACTTCCTGCCCCATGTCTCTTGGTCCCCGCCACCCCCCCCCCCCCCCCCCCCCCCTCCAAACAATAAGTTCTCAGAGGATGTGACGATGAAGCCACTGCGGTGACTGGGGTGAGTCGTCACCCCACTCTCTGCACTGTCGCACATTGCGCGGAGACTTTCCTACGGTACGGATGTACCCGCCAACTCAACCACTTTGCTATGCATCACGGAAATGTAAGCGCGCTCGTGCCCACCAATGTTACATTTGACTCCGTTCCTGCAAGTTTGCAAGAGTGGACCCCCACAAGCCCATTGTGGAGATGGGTGTGCAGTCTATTGCAGATTTTTGGAAAGACTTGCTACGACTTTGGTTACAGTGGGTCTAAGGATCTGGGCCACCCCACCCAGTGGGTCTAAGGATCTGAGGCATTCTATCAGCAGTGTTATCCTCCACCCATCTTCTTTGCTTTGGCTGATTGGCTGATGTAACACGCAGATCTTCCCGCCAACCTGACCACCGCGCTGCGCGCCGGCGTGAAGCTGACCGTGCTCGCGCCCACCAACGCCGCGTTCACCTCCTTCCTGCGCACATACAAGGGCAAGGTCTGCGAGCCGACGGTGGAGACGGTGCTGCGTCTGCACCTGCTGCCTATCTACGCCCCCGCCGCCACCGTGCTGGGCCTGTCCCTCAACACCTTGGTGAGAACTGATGAGGCCTTCGTTTTCGCAGCGCAGGACTAGCTGTAATGGCTCCCCTTCTGCTTGGTGGGTTGGGAGATATCTTCTCTCGAAGAAACAATGACCAAGAGCCCGAAACTGTGCCTACCGTGGAGGTGAACCTCACAGTGGTGTATCTGTACTAGAGACGACGCTGCAGTTGCGCCCGCTGCTCTGTCTCATACTCGTCTGTGGACTGGCTGCAACATCTCTCAGTCTGGTTCTGCCGGGCGCTGCCTGTCCGTTGCTTGGCTGGTTGCCACCATGGCATGGATCTGCTTGGTCCAATCGGAAGGGGTACTTGCGGACTTCAAGCTGCAGCGAAGCCAGCGTGTTTTTGGTGTTGGGAGGAGACTGATGCGCTGGGTGGGTGGAAAGTCCGCAGGGCCTTCTCATTACAATCGCTGCATTGTTATCTGTGCTAAGGCGTTTTCAAAGCGTCTATAACAAATATATGCAGTGTTGTGTCGGGTGGGTGGAAAGTCAGCAGGGCCTGGTCATTGCAATCACCGCAATTTAAAACACCTGCCCTCTGGAAGGTGTCTGGCTACCACATCTCTTCTCCTCCTCTGCGCCCCGTACAATCTTCATCTACCCTCGCCCGCTCGCGTCTCTCTTTCTTCCATGTGCAATTACTTTCACTCGGTGCAGGTGAGCTCTCTCTCCCCTGTGCCGGTCACCAAGCTCAGCCAGACGCCTCTCACCCTGGGCGTCAACGACGGCTTCGGCAAGATCTACACCCGCGCTAATGTCACTGCACCCAATGCCTACAACACAAGCTACGTTGTGGTCCACGCCATCAACAACGTCCTTGTCTACCCACCAGGCACTCCCAAGTGCTGAAACCGCTGCAAGTCCCTCCATGGGAGATGTTCCCCCGCTCACCTATTTCTAATGATGTTGGTAGAATTCTTGCACTACTGACTATTCAAGAATTCATCCTAACTTTGTAACCAATTCTCTTTTGCTCTTGCACTCACATTGTTGGCCACTGTCCGTACTGCCTGCGGACACCGTCAAGTGCTCAAAGAATGTACCATCAGGGCGTATATCAGACAGGAGACAATATGCACTCCCGAGGAATCATTCATCTGAAGGACGACGTGGGCACAATGGAGAATCTCACACTGACATACTGTTATGATACATGTGACATTGTCACTGACAATGCTTCTCTGCAACTTGCATTCGAAAACATATGAACTTGTACCCTCCACAATGCAATCACCATATGCTTCGTTAGTGTGGCCAGGTTGAAGCTATTACATGCATGGCTGACGGTACAGAGACCCAGCAGTTGATGGTAGCTACAGGTCCACTTTGTGAGAGAACAAAATGGAAATGACAACATACAAAAATGAGATGCGAAGTGACAAAGTTGACCAGTGTATGAAATGTATGAATCGTGTGAAAGACTTCCTACAGCATCTTGCTTGTCCTACTTCGCAAAGCATTTGAAAAATAATTGGACATGCGAAGATACATTTCATATTTTCTACAGCGCTTTGCAACACATGTAGGAATACTACATTGCATAAGAAACATGTACAAGATGTAAGATCAGATCTGTGCCTCAAACCTTGGTAAGCTAGCCCAAGACATGAAGAGTAATATCTATGTAGAACATGCTGGGAGAAGTCCAACCCATGAAGTGAGATGTGGAATGCCACATTTTCAACCAAACGTACCGAAAAGTGAGCCATGCGACCTGAGTTATTCACAGTTCATGGTATGATGTCAGCCATAGAATTCAAGAAACTGCTGAAGCCACCAATGCTGACCGGTGCAACAAAGTTAACCATGAAGGCCAACAAATTCTTTATGCATATTGAGAAGAAAGCCGAAGAAGCTGAAAACCCATCCATGCAGATCGGGAAGTAAGGTACATTTAGGTCGCAACAAGGCCACATGAATGTTGTCACGAGGGAATAACAAAAAAAAAGAAGAAAAAAAGGCATAACCAGGGTGCGATAACGACGCAACTAAGGTGCATTGCACCTTACTTGTCGCTGAAAACATGCGTAGAGGCTTCCTAGCGACACAACTGCTGACCGGGCGTCAGTGCCCGGTCAGACGGTGACAACAGTCACAGGTCATACACATAACGGCAAGGGTCTGGCTAGGAGACACACGTCAGAGTGTCATAATGCTTCAATAGCATTTGCAGAGAGATTCAACAAATGGCAGGTCCACAGCATAAATACCTACCGCGGCGCACAGCGGGTGTCGCACGCGGCAGTGCAAGGTTTGTCCTAAAACCGGCCCAAAGCCACTGTTTTGCCCATAACTCTGCGCAGACAAGTCAGATAGCTATGCCGTCTGAACCTAAACGTGCACAATCTCAAGCTGGACACTATGACTGGTCACATGCATGCATCCGACATAGAACACTGGACACATAATGAAAAACATGTAAATCGGGCCCACGGCCAGTCCACCGATGACATCCTGCAAGCTGCACAAAACCTGTAGAAGGTCAGAGACACCATCCAGGACGCTGGGGCAGTCGTCGGTCAGCTTCGAGTGGGTGGTCCACCACCTGCCGACATGCCGGTACCCCCCGGGTCCGCATGAAGGATTGGCACGGGCAGGGACTCAACCGAGTGGTCACAGTAAACTGTACAGCTCGATGGGAACATCACAAATCACAACACTCCCTATGACCCGATGGTACGCATGTCCATACTCGTGCAGAACTGGTACGAGTGCAACAATGAGCGCAAAGACAGACGTAACACAAGCACACCCCACACTCAACCACTCTCAGGCAAGGGGCAAAGCCCGACAAAACGAATGGCCACCAAAAACTTTTCGCGAGCGAGTGCCTTCGTCAGGAAATCAACATGCTGCCTGTCAGTGCCGACCCATACGACGAAGATCATGTGTCGCTCCACGAGATCACACACAAAATGGAGCTCAACAGCAATGTGCTTTGTGCGAGCATGAAAAACACCAGAGTTCTCTGCAATGGCAAGAGAGCTCTAGTTGTCACAGCGAAGCTCAATGGTGGGCACGGACTGACCCAACTAAAGGAAAAGGTGCTGTTGCCAGACTGCCTCAGCAGCCCCTACATAAAGAGCAATGTACTCTGCCTCCGACGAGCTACGTGCAATGCAGCCCTGCTTCCCACTGTGGTAGGACACAGCGGTACCACCGAGCAGAAATACATAGCCGGTGTGACTGTGTCCGTCTGGACCCCAGGCCCAGTCGCTATCGGTGTAGACGACAAGAACCACCGAACACTACCGGCGAAAGCAGAGTCCGAGGTACTGTGTGGAGACCACGTAACGCACCACTCGTACCAGCGACATGAAGGGCTCTAGCACATGGAGCCTGTTGAAACTGTGCAAGGAGGTTGACGGCAAAGGCGATGTTGGGGCGTGTGATAATGGCCAGGTACATCAGAGATCCGATAAGACGGAGGGACAACGTCACGTCCACTATCTCCCCCAGCTCTATAGGGTTGTCCACCTTTAGGACATCCTGCCTGTCATGTGTGAGAGGTGTGGAGGCTGTGGGCAGTGCGCCAAGGAGATCAGTGAAACACTCCCTACAACGCGTGCGTATCGAGCTTGATGAAGTAGGAGTACCCGACGTCTCTGGTCTCGCAGGATCTCCATGCCAAGAAATACCATTGTAAGATCGAGGTTCTTCATCTTGTAGGCAGTCCGGAGGACCGCCTTGGCCTCCTTCACGGCCTTCATAGAGGGAGATGCGATTAGGAGGTCTTCCACATAGACCAGGATGGCGGTGAACTGCTCAAGTGACTGTCGGATAAAAGGAGAGGGATGTGCCTCTCTCTATACATATCGTGCGCGAGTCAAGGTACGTGTGATCTCCTGGTTTTAGCACGGAGGAGAGTGCTTGAGGCTGTACAAGGACTTGCGCAAGCGTTAGACCTTGCCACCGTCCTCAAAGCCTGGTGGCTAGGCCACGTAGATCTCCTCATCTAGAGAGTCATGGAGGAACGCATTGTTCACATCCATCTGGTGCAGTTCCCAGTCATGCTGAGCCACCACACCGAACAGAGCGCGACCTGAGGTTATGTGACTGACAGGGGCAAAGGTGTCAGTGTAATCAATGCCCTTGATCTAGGAATACCCCTTGATGACCAAGCGACCTTTGTGGTGTTCTTGTGAGCCATCTGGCTTCATTTTCTTGCAAAATACTCACTTGACTTGAATAGCCTTCCTCCCAGGTGGAAGGACTACTAGCTCATAAACTTCGTGCTCTCAGATGGCACGAAGCTCATCCTCGCAGGTAGCGCACGAGGCATCTGTGTCCTCTGATGAGAGAGCCTCCCTCATTGTGCCCGGATCAGGCGCCATCAAGGGAGGGCTCTAAGTGGCAAGTGCATACTCCTCATAGTTGGGCCTAAGGGCCACAAGATCAGTTGCTGTATCACAAGCGATGCGGAACTTGCGAGTGACCGAATCGTGCCCGATAGGGCACGCAGGGTGCACCTCTGTGTGATTTGTGCAGACACGAAGGCCTAGGGCCTTCGTGCCGTGGTCACCACTGGCAACACTGAGAATGGAGTGCCTGGGTGCGGGATGTGACGCTCGCTAGAATTCAGAGACCAATGGTCGAAGACGACCACAGGCTCACACAAGTGTTCTGGGTTCGTAGAGCTCACCTTAGGCTCAGAGACGGGCACGACCACATCTGGTTGTGACTGAGACAAAGGAGCTGGTGATGTAGTGTGAGGAGATGCTGGTGAAGTGGCAGGGGACGCAAGGCTGGGTGTGAGCGAGGTAGCAAGAGCATGAGTAAAGGCAGGCTCAGAATGCTAGAGTCATGTGTGCCTATGGGGTGCGATGGAACATGGGTCAAAACGGGCTGAGCAGGAGAGGTCTCTGGACCGACAGCTATGATCCCTGGGTCATGTAGGGCCAGAGACAAAGAAGGGGAGGGGACTTGAACGGATACATCTGCCGGACGAGAGATGCTCGTAGGCACAGACTCTTGCATTCGTCGAGAAGCTTCACACGTAGAAATGTGCGTGACGGCCATTGACATGATGGTGGTCAGGTCACAGTAGGTGAGAGACTAAAAGAAGAGCGCGTCACAAGACTCAACAATGCGATGACGACCAGAGTCTCAAAAACGCTAGGCCATCGGCCGTGGGGAGATGCCCACAAACGCACACAAGCGACCCCACGGAGAGACCTTGGACACCTGGTGGTCCTCTGTGTACCACATACAAGCCACGGAGCCCCAAACACGAGCGCGACGAAGATCGGCTCGATGGCCAAACCAATGCCCGTACGGTGTAACGTGGTCTGGAGGGGGACCATGCGGGAGGCAGTTCCAGACACAAGTCATGTAGGCGAATCTTTCAAAAACAAAGGATTTAGGCAGACCGCACCCGGACCGCATAGCGTGAACCGCATCCTCCACGGTGCGGTTCTAGCACTTAGAGACATCGTTCTGTTGAGGAGTAGTAGGAGCAAAAACCCGGTGAAAAACACAGTGCTCGGTAAAGAAACTATTCATCTCGCCAAGGAGCTCGCCACTATGATCCAAGCAGAATGTGTGCAACGTGTGGCGGGACTGACGCTCAGCCATCACTAGCCTGATTCGAACCACGAGAGCGATGTCGCTCTTTTGGCGCAAGCTGTAGACCCACTGAATCTGGGTGAAATCATCGGCCATAGCCAAGACATATTGGCCTTGATCGGACAAATACTTGACAGGGAGAGGTCCTAGAAGGTCCGATTTGACCAAATCAAGGGGGCGAAGTTCTTGAGAGCGGCAGTCAGGGTAAGTGCAGCAATGCATCTTACCCTGAGCGCAAAAAAGACTGTCAGTCTTAAACGGCCTCTCAAAAAGAGGTCGCGTCAAGACCGAGTGTGGGATGTGTCCAAATGAGCTTAGACACAGTATCTCGGCCCATGTAACACAGGCGACAATGTAGCAATTATTAGTGCTCAGCAGAGACAACACCAGTGACAAATACACAAGAAGAAGGGGAAGGAGGGTAAGAAGAAGGAGACGTCCAAGGAATGTGATACAAATCATCCACAACAAAGGCACGGAAAACAATGGCACGAGTATGAACAGAAGTCACAGTCGCAGAGTCTGTAGTGTCCTCCACAGAGAGTCCCATCACTGTGCAGGCACGAACAAAAAGCAGGCTGAGCTCAAGATCATGCACAAACAGCACCTCGGAGAGATACAAGGGGCCTGATGGTCCATCAACACACACAACCCCAACACCTTGGACCGGTAGTAACTGACCAGAGCCTGTGCGAACGGAACAACAGACGCAACACGATCGAGAACAATAAACTCACTACGATGACAGGTCATGTGGTGAGTGGCATCAGAATCTATGATGCAAGTGCCACCGACATCACGAGTGTAACAGTTCCCGGAAGGGAGCCCGGTGGGAGGTATTTTTTGCCCGGACCATCTATAAAAACCAAAAAAAAGAAAGACATCACGAGTGGAGGACGTCACTGTGCAAAGGGCGATAGAACACTTGGTCTAAGACGAACGCTGAGCAATAGGTGAGGAGGAACGACGAAGGGCAGGAAGGTGGGAGTCAAGAATCCAATCAGTACTATCAGGTCCATCATCATCACATGCCAGCTATGCCCCCCCACGCGAGTCATCACAAGCAACAAGAACAGAAGAACAACCAGTCTCTGAACCATCTGGTTGTGACAACACACTTGCACCTCCCTAAAAGCGAAGCACCAGAAGGTGACCGAACTCGGCGATGGTGCGGTTGCGCGGATCCGGATCGCCACTGCTCGCCATTGGGGAGACGGGAACTGATGCGGTGGTGGTCGCCGCGCGACTAGAGGATGTGCTGCTCCACGCAGACAGTTGTGTGTGTGCGACTTAAAGGGTGCAAGTGATTCGCGCCCAATCGAGCGGCTGATGGCACTCGGTGAAGCGATGAGCACCTCCACAGTTGTAGCAGTTAATAGTACGTCCACTACTATCGACCGGTGGCTGCTGCTGCTGTGACTGCTGCTGGCCCGAACTACGCCTCCTCCATCCCTTCTTTCCCTGTACGATTGCTGCCACACCCTGCGTCTGAGTTGGAGTAATCGAGGTGAAAGGAGAGGAGGAGGATGTACGAGAGGAAGAAGGATTGTGCTACAAGAGGGGCGTCGGTGGTGACGCGATGACCGTTGCAGCAAGGGGATTCTCCTGATGGGCGACTGATGCCTCCCGGGCGGAAGTCCCCAGGAGAAAGAGCTGATGCGCCAAAGGAAGAAGCTAGAGGGAGATGGAGAAGGGCTCAAGAACGGCGTCGCTGTACCTTAAGAAGATGTCTGCGTGCTCAAGGCGAATGCCAAGCATGATGGTGCGGAGCGCCCACAGCCGTGTACCTCTTGATGTCCCAAGGCGCATGTGGATGCGCATGGCCCGTTGCAAGTAATTGACTGTGGGCTCGGCGGGTCCTTGAAGAAGGGAGTGAAAGGCGTGAATGTGAGCCGCGCAGGTGGCATGCGTCTCTATAGCAAGCAGGGACAATGGCAGGTCCCAGCCCCAACATGGGTCATCACCCTCGCCTGTGCCGACCTCTCCAAGAATAGGGCAAAGGTCCGCGACAGTCTCAGGCGGCATGACATAAAGGAGTTCGCGCATCGCCCTGGCCGTTGTTAGCACCTGAGCGCGATGCGTAACCTGATTCGGACTGTGGTAGAAAGGCCATACCCCCTCTGAGGTGGCCCAGACCTGGAAGAGAATCTCCCAGCAGTCAAAGCCTTCCTCGCTAACACACCGTCGGGACGGTGTCTCGAAGTCCTTGGGTTGCTGCTCCTTAGGAAGGGCAGCCGTAGGTTGAGAAGGAATACAGATGGGGAACACACCTGGGCGAGGAAGTTTGCTACGGAGGATCTCTGGGAGATGGGAAGCGGATGTCTGTAGAGGCCGGGAACTTGTCTGAAGCTGGCAGAGACACTCCTGAAACAGGCGAATCTCACTCGCGTGGGCGTCACCCTCCATGCCTCGAACGTCAGGGTCCTCATCCCAAGGATCAAAAGATGGCTGGTTGAGTCTTGCTCCTAACATTGGTGCGGGTGATGACTGATGTACAGAAGGTATGGCACCGCCGACTCCCCCGGAGATCTACTGTGGAGTCGTGGACTCCCCACAAAGGAGCTTAGTGAGCACACGGATGGCGTTAGTCTGCTGCTACTACAGACGACGTATCTCATCCTGCTCACTCTGCAGGTCCTCAATGGCCTGCGAGCGTAGGCTCAGGACCCCTGAGGAGGAGGATGACGGGTCTGTTGGCCCTTTGCCCTTGTCACAGGCCGGAGCCATGTCAACGCTCATTATGGGCCGGGATGTCAAACTGATCAGATTGCAGAACCTTCAGCGTTTCTCCAGGATTTGCAACACTGGTATCATATGATGTTTCAGCCAAATATTTGGCTAAGTGTTGGTGCTGAAATCATCACTTACAATGATGACATCAGCATGAAGGTTGTCCAAATGAAGCAAATTTTGGAGAAATTATTTGTACCAAAGGATGTTGAATGCAATGGCCGTGGTTTTGTGCAAAAAACACTTCACAAAAGGAAAGAATGTCACCATTTTCTTTTGAACCAAAAATCTAGTTCTGAGAGATTTGTTTCGTTTCCTGGAGCCTCTAAGGCGTGAAATGAGGTGGGAGTGGAAGCAATGGATAGGATTTTGCAAGAGCTTTCTAACGATCTCTTTCATGTCAAAAACAGTGGTCAAATGGGGCAGTTGCATTCTCTCACGTCTGGGGAGGGTGGTATGTGCGACCTGAGTAAAGCTTCTCAGACCCTTCACAGATTACTCCTTAACATCTCATGCCTCAACTGCTGCTGGAGAGGGTTGAAAAACTCTTGGGTACCCTGTGGTGGTGGCGTGGTGATGCGGTTTCAAGGGTGTCTCAGCTGCTGCAATCTACTGCGTTGGGTCACCATGGGTTAGTGGGTCGTCGCATGACTGTAGCTTTAGCTGTGATTCTCACTGCTGCTGCCGATGCTGCGTCTCTGCTGCGCAGCTCAACGAGGGATGCCTTGCCACTCTGATACCATGACAATATGCGTAGAAGCTTCCTAGCGACACAGGCGCTGATTGGGTGTCAGTGCCCAGTCAAACGCTGACAGCAGTCACAGGTCGTACACATGACGGCAAGGGCCTGGCTAGGAGACACAAGTCAGAGTGTCATAATGCTTTAATAGCATTTGCAGAAAGAGTTAATAAATGACAGGTCCACAGCATAGATAACTGTCGCAATGCACGGCGGGTGTCGCATGCGGCAGTACAAGGTCTGTCCCAAAACCAGCCCAAAAACATTGTTTTGGCCGTAACTCTGTGCAAACAAGTCAGAACACTGCGCTGTCTGAACCTAAACGTGCAAGATCTCAAGCCGGACGCTTTGACTGGTCACATGCATGCATCCAGCATGGAACGGTGCACACACAATGCAAAACATGCAAACCGGACCCACGGCCATTCCATGGATAAATCCTACAGGCTGCACAAGAACTCGAGAAGGTCTGAGACAACATCCAGGACGCTGGGGCAGTCTTCGGTCAGCTCCGAGTGGGTGGTCCACCACCTGCCAACACGGTGGTGCCTTCAGGGTCCGCATCAGGGATCTTCACGAGCATGGACACGGCCAAGTGGTCACAGTAAACTGTACAGCTCAACGGGAACGTCACAAATCACAACAGTTGTACCCTAGTTCTGCCTTAAGGGCGCAACTAGAACACAATTTCTGTGTAACTTAGGCACAACTAGGACAGAACTGACTGCAACAAGGGCGTAGCTAAGGCACTAGGGTACAACCAGGGAGAACCTTGGGCACAAGTAGGGCACAAATAGAGTGTTATGAAGGAGGAAAGAGGTGCAATGAGAGAAATATAAGGGTGAAACGAAGGCAAAACTTGGGGAGGGAAAATGGCAATCATAGTACGTACATAGGGTGCAATTAGAGTGCAACTATTGTGTAACTACAGTGTACCTACAGAGTAGCCAGGGTGCAACTCGGGTGGAAATTGGTTGTAGTAAGGGCAGAAGTAGGACACTACTAAAGTACATCATAAGCACAACTAGGACGCAACCATGGCATAGCTAGGGCGCATTTAGGGAGAAATGAGGATGAAAATAGGGTAGAACTAGGCTAGAAATGGGATAGAACAAGGACGCAACCAGGAAAGAGTTCAGGCACACCTAGGGTATACTCAGGACTGGAATAGCACACAAGTAGAGCGCACCTAGGGCACAACCTCTGTGCATCTAGAGTGTGATAGGGGAGTAAATGAGGTGTCACTGAATTACAACTGAGTTGCAACATGGTCACAACTACGTTGCAACTTGGATACAACTACCGTGAAACGGAGATGCAAGGAGCGTCAATGTAAGATACTACAATCTTGAAACTGAAATGCAACTTGGATGCAACTTGTAGGGTGCAACTAGTGGGATGCAACTAGAAGGTAACATCTAGGGCAAACTATGGGCAAACTAGGATGCAAGGAAGGCGCCAACTCGGGCACAACTTGGATACCACCACAACTTGGAACAACCTAGGGAGCCATGAAGACAACACTTGAACACATCTAGGGTAAAACTAGGGTGGGAGGAAGGCGGGAGTAAGGCATACCTACGATGCAGCTAGGGCATGGCTTGGGCGCAACCAGGACACAAATAGTGAACTAGGGCTCAACTTGGGTGTAACTGTGGCAAAGAGAGAGTGCAAGTAAAGCACAACTAGGATACAACTGGGACACGAGTACACAAAAACAAGGTGCAACTAGGGCACATCAATGGCATAACCAGGGTGAAAACACATTGCAACTAGGGCACAATTTGGCGTGAACAGGGTGTAGCTAGGGTACAACTTGGGTGTAGCTGGGGCACAATGAGGGTGTGAGTGTTGTTCACCTAGGGTGAAACTAGGTTACCACTAGGGCGGAACTAGGATGTACCTAAGAAAAACATATGGCAAGAGTAGGCGGAATTAGGTTGTAATAAATGGACAACAGGGGCAAAACAAAGGGTACAACAAAGGCACAACCAGGTGAAAACTAGGGTGAGACTCTGACCTAGCAAGGATGCAATAAGGGAGAAATCGGGGAAATCTAAGTCACAACTAGAGATCAACCAGGGCACAACTAGGGTACAACGAGGGTGCTTCTAGGATGCAGGTAGGGCACTTCTGAAAAGGAGCAAAAGTTTTAAATGAGAGCAACTTCTATGCAATTACTAGTCAAATAGGGTACAATTGGCGTAAAAACTGGGTATTAACATAGCAAAAGTACCTAAACAATGCCTCGCAATGCCTAAGACATGCCTAGAATTGCTTTGGTAATGCCTGGGAATACCTGTCAATGCCTCCCGATGCCTGGCAGTTCCCAACAATGCTTGGCAGTGATTGGCTAATGACTCGACATCCCTGGCAATGCCTAAGCAAGATGTGTCAATGCCTAACAATTCCTCGTAATGCCTGGAAATGCATGGCTATTCTTGGCAATGCCTGGAAACTCCTGGAAATGTCTAGCAATACCTAGCCAATGCTTCATTATGTGTAGAAATTCCCGGCAACGCCTAGGCGATGCCTGGTGATGCCTAGGCAATGCCTGGAAATGCATGGAAATGCCTGGGCAATGCTACACAATTCCCAGTAATGCTTGACAATGCCTAGGCGATACCACAAAATGCCTGGCAATTCCTGGGTAATGGCTAGTAATGCTTGGCAAGGCCTGGCAATGCTTTGCTCTACCTGGGAATGCATGGGAATGCTGGACAATGCCTAAGACTGCTTGGCAAAGCCTTGTTAATGCCTAGAAATGCCTTTGAAATGCTTGGCAATGCCTGGGAATGACCGGTAATGCCAGGCAATGCTTGAAACCACGTGCGCTTGCGATGATGATTGATTATGCAAATGAAGCAGATAAAGCGAATGAAGGTGCTGCAGATGAGAAGGGAGAATTTTCTAACATTGCTAGACATTTCTAGGAATTGGTAGGCATTTCAAGGCATTCCAGGGCATTGCTATGAATTTCCATACATTTTCAAGGAATTTTTAGGCAGTACAAGGCACTACCAGGATAGCGGGCTATGCCCATGCATTTCCCACAAAGTGTAAGCGGAAGGTCAGCAAGGTATTTCCAGGCCTCGCCACAAATTTCCCAGACATTGCTTGACATTGCTCAAGAATTGTCAGGAATATTTTGTGCATTTCCAAGCATTGTCAGGCATTGCCATGGATTGCTAGACATTTCTCGGACATTCCGAAGGCATTGCCACGCATTGCTAGGCATTCCCTAGGCATTGTGATGCAGTGCAATGCATTGCTAGGATTGCAAGAGTTGCCAAGGCATTTGTAGGCTTTCCATTGTGTGCACTGTCAAGCATTGCACGGGAATTTCCAGGATTTGCCCAGACATTGCTAGGCATTGTCAGGTGTTTCCAAGAGTTGCCGAGGCATTTCTAGGCATTTTCAAGGAATTGCTTGGAGCTCCTAGGCATTGCCAGGGATTGCAATGCATTACAAGGTGTTGCCACATATTTCCAGGTAGTGGTAGGCATCGTTACACTTTGCAAGGCATTACCAAGGAATTTTCAGGAATTGTGTAGGCATTTCCAAGAATTGCGAGGGAAATCCAGGCATTGTTAGGCATTGCCCAAGAATTTCCATGCATTGCCTAGGCATTGTCAGGCATTGCTAGGCGTTGCTAGGCATTGATAGACATTTCCCAGGAAATTCCGAGGCATGTCCGGGTATTGCTCAGGCATTGCCAGACATTGCCTAGGCATTTGCCAGCTTTAGCCAGGCATTGCCTTGGCATTTCCACGCATGGCTAGGCATTGACATGTATTATCCAGGCAAGTATCTCAGGCATTGCCAGGCATTGTAGGGTATCTCCCAGGAATTGCAACGCATTTATAGGAATTTCCAGGCATTCACACGCATTGCAAGGAATTGCCGTTCATTTGCTTTGGAAACTTTAAGCATGTTAAGGAATTTCCAGGCATTGACAGGCATTGCCCATCCATTGCCAGGAATTTCCCGGATTCATGAATTCGGTTTCCGCAATTATCAATCAGCAACCAGCAGCTCTACAACTCGGATCTCCATGTGTTGCTAACCGCTCTCGCAGTGACTTGTGCACACCCCGGAGATATCCATTCACGCACATAGTTTTGCCCCTATGCCCACACCTTTCAACAGATGCCTTGCAATGTCTGGCAGTTCCTGGGGAATGCCTAGAAACACCTCGCAATGCCTGGCAAGTCCTAGGCAATGCGTTGCAATGCATGTGCAATACCTAACAATGCATAGCAATGCCTCGCGATACCAGATCATACATGGAAATGCCTGGCGATCCGTGGCAATGCCTAGAAGTTCTTGGCAATGCCTTGACAATGCCTGCCAATGCCACCCAATGCTTGGGAATGCCTAAAAATGCTTGAAACTTTGAGGATGTGCCTGGAAATACTCGGACAATTCCTAGAAATGCCTCGCAATGCCTGGAAAAGTCTCAAAACACCGGGAAATTCTTGGGCTATACCATACAATACCGGGAAATTCCTGGACAATGCTTGGCTATGGCTGGTGATACCTAGAAATGCTTAGGCAGTGCTTCGAAATACCTAGCAATGCATGGCAATGCTTGGCAATTCCTAGTAATGCCCGAAAAAGTTTGGGAATGCCTAGAAATTCCTTGGTAACTTCTTGGTAATGCCATGCAATGCTTGGCAATGCTTGGGCAATGCCTACGCAATGCCTACAATTCCTGGCATTGTGTCGTTGATGTATAAGCAATGCCTAACAATGCCTAGCAATGCCTGGTAGTGTTTTGTAATTCTTAGGCAATGCCTATCGATGCATGGTAATGCCTAGGTTATACCTGGAAATGGCTAGAAACTCTTGGATAACACCAGGAAAGGTCTTTGCAATGCCTGGCAATGTGTGTTAATACTTGGCAGTGCCTGCCAATGCTTGACAATGCCTGGAAAATCATTAGACAATACCTGGAAATGCTTTGGTAATGCCTAGCAGTGTCTTGGCCATACCTATGCAATGCCTAGCAACCCCATACAATTCTTGGGAAATGCCTGGGTAATGCTTGGCAATGCATGGCAATGCCTGGAATTCCCTCGTAATGCCTGGGAAATTCCTTGCACATTCTGGCTATGCATGGCAATGCATGGTAATGCTTGGCAATACCTGGTAACTCCTAGCAATGCGCGGCACTACCTCAGAATGCCTAGGAATGCCTGGAAATGCCTTGGCAATGCTTGGCAAGGCCTGGCCAATGCTTGGCACTGCTTGGCAATTCCAGCCAATGATTGGCAATGTTCAGCAATGCCTGGCAATTCCTTGGCAATGCATGTGAATGCTTGACAATGCCTGGCAATTCCTAGTAGCTCCTTGCCACTTCCTCGGAATGCACAACAATGCCTAGTAGCCCTTGGTGATGCTTGGGCAATGCCTGACAGTTCCTGGAAGCCTTAGTAATGCCTAGGCATTGTGTGGCGATCCTTACCAATGCATTGGCAATACCTTGGAAATGCCTAGCAATTCATGGGTAACGCCTGGCAATGCATGGAGAATGTGCGGCATGGATAATGCCGTGCACATGCCTAACAGTGCCTTGTAATGCGTGGCAATGCTTGGAAATGCTTGGGAAATGCCTTAGCAATGCCCAGAAATGACCAGAAATACCTTGAAGATGCCTGGTAATGCCTGGGTAATCGCTTGTAATCCCTATAATCTCCTAGAAATGACTGTGTGATACCTTGAAGTGCCTTTTATTGCTTGGAAATCAATTTGCAATTCCTGTAAACTTTAGGGAAATGCCTGACAATGCCTAAGAATGTGTGGCAATGCCTCAAAATGCCTCAAAACTCCTTGCGATGTCTAGCCAACTCCTCGCAATGCATCGGGCAGTGCGCAGGAATGCCTAGGCAGTGCTCGGCAATACTTGGATAATGTGTGGAAATGTTCAGCAATTCCTGGCAATGCCTCACAATGCTTGGAAAATAGCTGAAAATGTATGGCAATGACCGGAAATGCCTTCACAATGCCTGGAAATTTCTGAGTAAGGGCTACCAATGCCTAGGAAATGCCCAATGATGTCTGGCAATACTCGGATAATGCCTAGAAATGCCTCACAATGCATGGCAATGACAATGAAATGCCTTGTAATGCCTTGCATGGACTGCGCAATTCCTGGAAATGCCTGGCAATGCTTGGAAATGCCTTGGCAATGCTGTGGGCATGTCTGGAAATGCCTGAGCAATACATGGAAATGCCTAGAAATGTGTGGCAATCCTCGCATTGCGTGGTAATGCTTGGCAATTCCACATAATGCATGAGCAATGCATCAAGTTATGTGTGGCAATACCTAGAATCTCCTAGGCAATGCCTAGTACTAACAGGCAATGTATGGCAATGCCTGGCAACTCCAGGCAATGCCTAGGAACTACATGGAAATGCAAGGGTAAAGCTTCAAAATGTTCTAGGATGCACTGGAAAAGCTTGGCAATGTGTGGCAATGCATGGGCAATGTCCGGTGTTGTTGGGTAATCCTGTCAATGCATGGAAATTTCCTGGCAATGCCTAACAACCCCTGGGCATGGCATGTAATTCCTGGCAATGCCTGGGTGTTATGGGCAATTCCTTTCAATTCCTAGCAATACCTGGAAATGCCTCAGTGATGCCTGGGAAATTTGTGGCAATGCCTAGTGCAATGTGCGGGCAATGCCTTCCAATGCCAAGCAATTCCTAGTGATACTTGGCGATTCCTAGAGATGTCTAGCAATGCATGAGTAATGCCTCATTATGCCTAGAAATTCCTCACAATGCCTAGGAAAGGGCTGAGAATTCCTGGCAATACCTCGGCAATGCCTGGCAATGCCTAGCAATGCCTGGCAATGTTAGGAAATGCCTGGGATGCACAAAAAAACCTTCCAATCCTTGGAAATACCAATAGAATATTAGTAGTACCTTGTAACTCCCAGAAATGCCTCGGTAATTCCTCAGATTATCTAGGATTGCCTTGCAATTCCTGGACAATGCCACATAACTCCTGGAAATTCTTGATTATGCATGGAAATGCTTGGCAATGACTGGGAAATGCATGGCAATGCGCGGAACTTCCTTGGAAATGCTTAGAACTGTCTGGAAATGCCTGGTACTTCCTAGGAAAGCTTTGAAAAGGCCTGGCAGACTGCCTATGCAAAGTAATGCCTCGGGAATCACTGGGAAATTCCTGGCGATGAGTACCACTACTTAGAAATGCCTAGCAATTCCTGGGAATGCCTGGGAATGCCTGGAAATGCCTGGCAATGCCCAACAATGTCTTGCAATGTGTAGGTAATGCCTGGAAAAACCTAGCAATGTGTGGCAATGCATGTGTTTTACCGCACAATGCCTGAGAATGCCTATCAATGTCTGGAAATGCCTTGGCAATTCCTAATAATGCCTTGCAATGAGTGGAAATATGTGGGAACTCTCAGGCAAATCCTGGTGATTCCTGGAAATGTCTGGCAATGTCTAGAAACTCCTTGAAGTACCTTGGCAATGCTAGGGAAATGCTTGGCAATTCCTGGCAATTCTTGGTGAGACTTGGGCAATGCCTGGCAATCCCTTGCAATTCCTAAAAATTGCCAAGCAATGTCTAGCAATGTCTAGCTATGCTTGGAAATGCATGGGAAATTCCTGGCACTGTCTGACAATGCTTGGCAATGAATGGCAATGCGTAGCAATGACTGGCACTACCTGGGTAGTGCATGGAAACACCCAGGTAAAATAAACTCTACCTGGGTAGTGCATGGAAACACCCAGGTAAAATAAACTCTACCTGGGTAGTGCATGGAAACACCCAGGTAAAATAAACTCTACCTGGGTAGTGCATGGAAACACCCAGGTAAAATAAACTCTACCTGGGTAGTGCATGGAAACACCCAGGTAAAATAAACTCTACCTGGGTAGTGCATGGAAACACCCAGGTAAAATAAACTCTACCTGGGTAGTTCATGGAAACACCCAGGTAAAATAAACTCTACCTGGGTAGTGCATGGAAACACCCAGGTAAAATAAACTCTACCTGGGTAGTGCATGGAAACACCCAGGTGAAATAAACTCTACCTGGGTAGTGCATGGAAACACCCAGGTAAAATAAACTCTACCTGGGTAGTGCATGGAAACACCCAGGTAAAATAAACTCTACCTGGGTAGTGCATGGAAACACCCAGGTGAAATAAACTCTACCTGGGTAGTGCATGGAAACACCCAGGTAAAATAAACTCTACCTGGGTAGTGCATGGAAACACCCAGGTATAATAAACTCTACCTGGGTAGTGCATGGAAACACCCAGGTAAAATAAACTCTACCTGGGTAGTGCATGGAAACACCCAGGTATAATAAACTCTACCTGGGTAGTGCATGGAAACACCCAGGTAAAATAAACTCTACCCGGGTAGTGCATGGAAACACCCAGGTGAAATAAACTCTACCTGGGTAGTGCATGGAAACACCCAGCAATGCCTGGAAATTCCTAGGCAATGCTTGGGCAATGCTAGGCAATACCTGGGATTGCCTTGGAATGCACAACAATGTGTGAAAATGCCTGGCAATGCTTGGCAATGCCTTGCAGTTCTTTGGTGATGCCTGACAATGCCTGGAAACGGCTATGCAAAGCCTAATAATGCCTGACAATGCTTGGGTAACTCCTGGTAATGCTTGAAATTTCCCAAGTATCGACAAAACTCATAAGCTTTTCTTTGCAGTAAGCTTATTCTAGTGCTTGTGTTGGTGTTTAGAGAGGAGGAAGTGCTCAACATTCTCATGATGGAGGACACTGCCACAATGCCGCTCACAACGTAACTCTGCAACAGCTGATCCTCGGTGTCCATGTGGGTGGAGGAGTAGGACGATTTCCATGGCTCCATTCCACGATTGCAATGGATTGTTCTGCTGGTTTGATGAGCCAAAGAGCAGGGTAACGAGCGGTTTCTGGTCCTGTGCTTTTGAAAGACCTTTTGACATGACTCCTGACCTCCAATGAAGATCCTGATGGTGATGAATATGAATGAGAGACGTGAGCACATGGGCAAAACCACACACACGGGTGAATTAAGGTGGTAGCTGATTATGATATGAGTGGGTGTAGGCGCAAATCACGTGCGCAAGTAAATAGAGTAGGATGCAATAAGGGGAATTCAAAAGCGAACATGCCACGAGAGCGTTTTTGCAGGCACGAGTGTGGTTCAATGCAAAAGCGAGCAATGACACATGAGGATCCTAAGGGACGAGCTGCTGATTCCTTTTTATTGATTGTTGATTGTTTGTTTCTGATGGATTGGGTGTATAGGCAAACCGCATGCGTTTGTCAGCGTGGGTGTAGATCACTGTGAATAAGGACAGTGACACGTGCGGATTGTGAGGGCCGAGCTGGTTGATGATTGCTTATTGATTGCTGGTAGGTTTGGGCACAGGGGCGGAACCCAGTGTTTTGATTGATGATCCTTGATCAAGAAGATGATGAAACTATTGGTAATAATGATGTCGTTGAGGCAGAGAAAGTAGATGAAGCTGTTGAAGTTGATGAAGCTGATGAAGTTGATGAATTATCTGCGAATGATGGTGGAGTTGGAGCACTCAGCGAGGGAGGAGGTGGCTCAAGGGGGTGGTGTATGAGATTGATGCCCCGGCAATATGTTTGGCAATAATCAATGTTCTTGAGCCGTGCCTTGATGAAAAATTTGTCTATCTCAATGATTTCCTTGTGTACAATGGCATGCTAGAGGAGCACGGTGCACATCTTAGAAATCTCTATAAGGTTTTACAAGGAAATAAACTGTACAAAAACAACTCTCATAGTGTGACTTTGTTTACTGTTCAATCACCTTTTTGGGGCACATCATCTGTGGTAGATGAAAAACAATGGGCGTGCAGAAAGTGGAGGCGATAGCTGATTCGCCGACACCCACCTTACGTTTGGAATGTTCAAGTGTTTTTGAGGTTCTGCAACCACTTCCATAGATTTGTACATGACTTCGTTGGAATGTGAGTGCTTCTCTCCTATCTCACTCGTAAAACCACCAAATGGAGTTGAGGGAAAGCAAATAAGAAGCATTATGCTCTTTGAGACATGCCCCCACCTCATCTCCAGACTTACAAAAAGCAGTTCCAACGGTGGACTGCATCAAGGCAACCAACCTGTACAATCAAGATATCAGAGCCATTCTCCTCCAAGACAACGGCAGTGGAGAACAACCATTCACGTATATGTCAAGAAGAGTAAGCAGGCCGGAACTGAGCTATGTGGTGCACAAAGAGGAGATATTGACGGTTGTTCACGCGTTCAAGGTGTGGTTGTGCTACTTGGAATGTCAGTAATGTGTCTTTTGCATTGAAAACCACGCACTAAAACACCCCAAACAACGCTACATCTGAGTCTTTAACAAACTTGATGGATGGATCTACTGAAGTTGAACTTTGACTACGACATGGAGTACTTGCCTGAAAAAACAAATCCAGCTAATGTTCCAAGTTAATGATGAGAACTTTATGGCCATGTTTTCTTTTGATGAACAATAGTGTAGATGGAAATGTACCCGTCAGGTTGTCGTACCAGCCAAAAACAAGCTGTGTCTCATGCTATTGGAGGAATGCCACGACACCGGTCCATATGGACACGTTGGGGAGGAAAAGACACTAGAAAAAAAAAATCACAAAGTACTTTCTGGTGTGACTAACGAAAGAATACATCGTAAAGTACTGTAAGACGTGAGACATGTGTCAACACAATAGGTCGAGGTAAACCAAGCCTCCATGTTTGCTTCAACCACTACCAGTACTAAAGGATCCATGTGTAGGAATCCCTGTGGACTTCATGATGGGATTTTCCATCACGCTCGTGGTGGAAGACCGGTTCACAAAGATGTCATTGTTCATCCTGAATATGGAATCAATCACTGCCACGGGAACTATGCGGATTTCCCTCAACAACAGCATCTGACTACATGTCTTCCCCTCCTCCATCATCAACAACCGAGAGGGGAGTTTCACCAACAGATTTTTGGCGGGAGCAGATGACTTGCTATGGAAGTTGCATCCGGCTATCGAAGGTTTTCTATCCCTAGACTGACCAAAAGACCGAGCAAACCAATCACTGCTCCAAACTCTGTGTGAGCCACATGGCACTGACTGGGAAGTTACCGATTGTTGAGCTCCTCTTGCAATGAGATGTACGGACTGTAACCAACAAACAGACTTACCTCCTCTTCCATTGCTCCACTACATGAAGCACAGTAATGTGGACAGAATGTAACCAACAAGAGGGAAAACGGAGGCCTGTGTGTTAAGTTTCAGTGAGAAACAACGAGAGAGAGCCTACGGGGTGGATCTCGCTAGTCGAGTCCACCCGTCGGCCGGCGAGTTGGAGCTCACCGGCTCTTACCCAAAACGTGAGGGCACAATCCCTCACGTACCTCACCTACACAGAATTACAGGTTTAGGCCTAAACTACACCTGTCCAAACTAAAAGCAGTTCACGGGTAGGACCAAACTATGTTGCAGTTCAAGCATGAACAATGACAAAGCCAGATAGTTTTGGGAACAAGAGAGGACCACATTATCTCGCTGCCAGGAGGGAAGCAAGCATGTGTGGAGCAGGCAGAAGTGTCGCCGGTGGCTGGTTGCAGCTGCTCGGCAACCGCCGGACTCGTGTTTGCTCCCCCAGGCTTCCGTACCCTCAACCTCGTCATTAGTCTGCATGGCAATGGACTTGAGCCAAGAGGTCACGGTAATCTATGTACTCAGTATTACTCCCCCGTGACCACACAACAAACAGGTCCACACACATAGCAGCACTGATGCAAGCAATGGCACAAGAGCAACGATGAAAAACAGGAAATAATGCAGCTCAAGGACAGAGGTCAGTCCACAGTACAGGCATGGTGCAATCCCACACAATGTGTAGCCACTAGAAACTTCATACGGCTGATGGCCTTTGTAGGAAAATCAGCACGATGCGAGATGGTGCCGACTCACATGACCTGAATCTCACCTCGATCCACCAGATCCCGGATGTAGTGGTACTCAATGTTGATGTGCTTCGTACGTGCATGGAACACGCCGGATTCTCTGTGGTGACTTTTGCGCTCTCATTGTCAGACCAAAGCAAAACAAGGGGGCATGGACTGACGTAGCTCACGTAACAGATGCACTAACCACACACTCTTGGTCGCACGAGCGGCCAGAGTTACATACTCTGCTTCCGCAGTACTACGAGCGATGCAGTCCTGCTTGCCACTATGCCATGAGATGGCGGTTCGCCCAATGGAGAAGATGTAGCCGGTGTGAATCTTACCGTCCAGACTCCATGCCCAGTCACTGTCCGTGTACCCGTCGAGGACTACGGAGACCTGCCCTTGGTAGTGAAGTCTAATGCGGGCAGTGGACACGATGTACCGCACACACAAGACTGCGGCCTCAAGAACCTGTTTGTGCAGCGCCTAAGAGAACTGTGCAAGCAGGTTGGCAGTGAAGGCGATGTCCGGCCATGTCGTCATGGCTAGGTACATGAGCAAGCCAATGATTCACGAGTACATGGTCACGTGGACCAGCTCCCCTAGCTTTGCTGGATCATCAGCCCTTAGAGCATCTTGTCCTTCGAGGGTGATCAGGGCTGACACCGTGCTCATGCCGCTAAGCAGCTCAAAGAAATAATCCCCTAGAGTGAGAGCGTACTGCTCCTCATGAACCAGGAGCATCCAACGAGCACGATCACAGACAATCTATACGTCCAGAAATAGTGCAGCCTCTCCCAGGTCTTTCATTTTGTATGTCGATTGCATCACACCCTTGGCTGTTTTGACAGCCTTCAGCATGGGCGTAGCTATCAGAAGGTCGTTGACATAGACTAGGATGGTTGAAAAGGGCGCAGGATTCTAGGAGAGGAACATCGATGGGTCTATTGTGCTCTTGACATAGCAGGCTTGTAGGAGCGTGCCGGTGATCTATTTCAGAATCGAGACGTCTGCTTCAAGCCGTACAGAGCCTTCTGCAACTGGTACATAAAGCCACTGCCATCCTCAAACCCTGGGGGTTTGACCATGTAGATCTCTTTGTCCAGCTTTTCATGTAGGAACACATTGTTGACGTCCATCTAATGGAGTTTCCAGTCGTGGTGGGCCAACTGGGACAACAGGCCCATGGCCATGGTCATGCATCCAACTGGTGCAAAGGTCAGTGAAGTCGATCCCTTCCACCCGAGAGAATCCCTTCGCAATCAATTGTGCTTTGTAGCGGTCGACTGTCTTGTCCAGTTTCAACTTCTTCCGCAAGATCCACTTGGCCTGAATGGCATTCCGTCCAAGCGGCAGGTCTACAAACTTGTAAACCCCATGTTCATCGATAGCCACCAGCTAAACCTCACACGATGCATGCTAGAGTGTCGCATTGGGCCCAGCCAGAGCCTGACGTAGTGTGCTGGGTTCTGGGGTCACTCCCACCACACTGGGATCTAGGGCCACAGCAACTCCACTGTGCATGGCCAAGGCATAGGCCACAGACATAGGGCCAACGGTGACGGTAGACTCTGCAGAGTCGGCCGCAAGTTGACACTCGTGACCAAGGAGCGTGAGGCCTGTATCACAGCCACGGTGGACTTCAATGAGCCCTTGCGCACTGAGGCTCAAGGACCTCATGCCGAGGTCCCCACTGCACACACTACGAGCACGACACAGGCGAGGACGTCCGCCCTCACCTCGTTGGTATGGTTCTGGTAATGGTGCAGCAGCTAGGGCACGTGGTGGACACTCATCAAACAAGGAAAATATTGGCAACGCGTCAAGTGATGCCGGTGCGTTGACTGGGGAGACGAAGGATGGGGACAAAAGAGGTGACTCAACTGGTGATGCAGACTATGCAGGTGGTGTAGACGACACAAGCGACACCGTTGACTCACCTGGTCACCTTGGCGCAGGTGTGCATGACGCGGGCAACACTACTGATGCAACAGGTGATGCAGGCTCCAGTACTGCAGGGGGTGCTGGTAAAGTGGTGGACACAGGCAGGACAGGCGATGCAGATAACTCAAGCGGTGTAAAGGATGATGGCGAGCCAGCCGGTGGGTGGGATGGACCAGTAGCGTCCAGGGTGACCGGGACAACGTCATCGGTCAGCCCACCTTCCCTTGCGCAAGGGATTGTACCACGCCCAGGGGCATGTGACTGTGGGGTGCCACCGGCGGGAACGTCTTGGAAGGAGAGATTCTCAAAGAATAGGATGCCTTGAGACTCGGCAACGCGCCGCCAACTGGGGTCTCAGAACTTCCAGGCCTTGGAGCGCGAAGCCTCGCTTAGAAATGCACAAACACGACCTCCTCAGAAGAACTTGGACCCTTGCTGTATTGGTGTGAACCAAATGCAAGCAAGAAACACCCACACACACGCAAGCCGGAGGTCGGCATGACGTCCATACCACAGTTGGTACGGGATGTGTGTGCATGCTTGTGAGGTGGCCGTGTGGGATCTGGTTCCAGACCCATGTCATGTAGGCCATGCCCTCGAAGGCGAATGCTTCTGGCATGTTGTTGTCTTTCCGCATGGAGTGAACCACATCCATCATGATGCGGTTCTAGCGCTGAGACAAAATGTTCTCCAGGGGCGTGGCGGGGACAGAGAGGTTGCGAAACACTCCCAATTCGGAAAAGTACCGGTCGAGGTCCCCCATGACCTCACCGCTCCGACCAGAGCAGAGTTTCTGGAGGGTGTAGCTGGACTGAAGTTCAGCCATAACAAGCCACGTACGCACAGCTAGCGCAACATCACTTTTCAGGCGCAGACTGAAGATCCACCACATGCGGGTGAAGTCTTCCATGATCGTCAGGACGTATCTTGGAACTCCACGGGGAGGGGACGAAGGAGATCAGAGTGAGCCAACTCAAGGGGCTTGAGAGCCCGTAAGTCGGACAGAGGGTATGTGGCACGNACCGGTCGAGGTCCCCCATGACCTCACCGCTCCGACCAGAGCAGAGTTTCTGGAGGGTGTAGCTGGACTGAAGTTCAGCCATAACAAGCCACGTACGCACAGCTAGCGCAACATCACTTTTCAGGCGCAGACTGAAGATCCACCACATGCGGGTGAAGTCTTCCATGATCGTCAGGACGTATCTTGGAACTCCACGGGGAGGGGACGAAGGAGATCAGAGTGAGCCAACTCAAGGGGCTTGAGAGCCCGTAAATCAGACAGAGGGTATGTGGCACGACAAACTTTGCCTTTAGCGCATTGAAAAACTTCAATCTTGGACGGTGCCTCAAAGGACGCTACGTCAAGACTGAGCGCGGGCTGGGTGCGAATCAGGCGATCTATACCATCCAAGTGGACATGGCACAAGTGTCTGTGCAATAGATGCTGGTGCTCAGGCGACGTCATACCCGTCATGAACAATTGTGCAGTGGGGGACGGAGTGATGATGGTGGACGTAGGGTAGCCAGAGATGTGGTACAAGTCCCCAACTACCTTGCAAAAGAACACCACTCTAGTATTAGCACAAACAAAGACAGTGACATCCTCACCGGTGAATGTGACACTCAGACCCATCCATGTGTAGCACGTCCAGAAAGTATGCTGAGTTCTAGATCTGGCACATACAACACGTTTGAAATGTAGAACGGTCCAAATGGCCCATGGAATTGCACCACACCTTCACCCTGAACAGAAACCTCATGCCTAGCAGCCATACACACAGACTTCACAGAGCCAACTGCACCAAGTACCACGAAATCATGGGCGCGTCATGTCATGTGATGGCTGGCACAGGAATCTAAGATCCACGTGGCATCCATCACACGCTCTGCCGACATGACTGAACATCTTCCAACAATGCAGGCAGTGGATAGAGGAGGCTCAGCAGATGACCGTTGAGCTCCGCCTACGACACGTGCTTGTGACTCATCAAGCCACGATAGGTCATCGTGACCTATGCACTTGCGGCGATGATAATGGAGAAACCACCATCATCATGTGCAACAAATGACTCCACAGACTCAACAGTGCACTATGTCTCACCGCCACTATCTCGAATGCACGTCGCAGACTCGACAGACCCAATAGTGGGACCACTTAACTCAATCATTGCACTTGTACTATCTTGAGTGGTGAGCTGGAGGAGCTCGCAAAGCTCGACAGTGTCGTGAGCCCGCGTCGCAAGCTGCTACTCCAAAGGTGACAGGCCGCTAGTATGGTCTATGGCTACATCATCTGCTGATGGAGACTCCGTGGCAGTTTCATATGTGGTGTGTGCAGAGGCGCGCTCACACCCCTCCAACGCATGTTTCAGGCCTTGTGTAATCTTTGTCTAGTTCTTGGGGAGCTTGCACTCCGTGTAGCGATGCGCTCCTCTGCAGTTGTAAGAATCCCACTGTCGCCCCCGAGTTGACTTTGAAACCAACTGTTCCTTGCCATCTTTGCCACCCCTTGTATTGTTCTTTCCTTGCTCCCCTTGAACTGTTGCAACTGAGCCAGCTATTGCTGTGGTTGCTGTAGTCGACAATGACAATGGACGGGAGGATAGGGGGAATGTGCATGATCTCTAGACTACTGTGACGACTGTGGCTGACGCACCATGGCGGGGGTCATTTGTTGCTCCAACTCCTGCCAAGCGTAGGAAGTGCATCGTGGCCCATGACAGCGGCAAACCTCTATCGGCCATCTCCTAAAGGCTGCTTAGGCTGAAGTTGTCAAAAGTCTTGGTGTTCTTGCGCCCAATACCAATCCTGATGGTGTTGAACGCCATGAGTTGACCCGGCCCATTCTTCGCAAGGGACCTGTACAGGTCGACTCCAAAGGAGTCGACCGGCATCTCCTGTGAACCCTGGCACAGGGAGTTGAAGTTCGACAGGCGCAGTGATATTGTTTCCATGGTCGCACCTTCGAAGAGAGTGGTTGCTAGCTTCAAGGCCCCGTGCGGGTTAGTCCTAGCTCCGATGCGGGGATTACTAAGGAAGGGTTCGAAGTCGAGGGTATACTCCTCTGCGATGGCCTTCAAAAGACACTTTGGATACCTGAACCATCCCCATTCAACTTAGGAAGAGAGGAGAGCTTATCTAGAAGGGAGAGGGGTGTACCAGAAGTGATCCACCGGTTGCTGCTGCTGCTGCTGCTGCTGCTGCTGCTGCTGCAGCTGCTGATGTCGTCTACGCCTTCCGTTCAGGCCGGCTGTTACTACAACCCACTACCGCAACCCTGTTGCAGCTCTTATCCATTATTGTAATCTGTCACCACTACATTTGTTACTCTACATAGCTACCGTTGTTATCGTGGCTGAGCAGCAGTCAGTTTTGATGCTACCCACTCGTGTGGCCACCGGCTATCGCTGTTGCATGCTGTTGCCCGCCGACACCACTACAGCTATTGCTCTGAGCAGGCGCCGGCGGTACCGCAACTGAGCAGCCATCAGTGTTGGTGTTGCTAGCTCGTGTGGCTGCTGCCTGATGTTGCCGCACGTTGTTACACACTACCGCTGCTAGAGCTGCTGCTCCATGCAGTTGTCGGTGGTGGTGTTGTGGTTGAGCCAATGCGGCTGAGTCAATGTAGCTGCTACCCGCTACAACAGCCGCAGGCCACCATTCCCGCCTCCTGCTCCACCTCTCCGCCGCTAGAGTAACTTCTCAGCGTAGCTGCCACTACAACTGGTACTTCACGCGATTGCTACTGCTGCTTTGCGCAACTGCTCCTACTGATGCTGATATGCGTAGCTGTAGCTCTGTTGAGTCATCGCGAGGGCTGCTGCTTAGTGGCCCCTCTGAGGACCTTGCCATGCTTCTCATGCACAGCATAACGAGCTCTGGTTGGTCTGTTGTAATACCATAACCTACGGGCCTACCTCCTCTTCCCTTGTTCTACTACGTGAAGGAGAGCATTGTGGATAGGATGCAACCAATGAGAGGGAAATCGAAGGCCTGTATGTGAAGTCTCAATGTGAAACAGCAAGAGAGAGTCTTTGGTGTGGAACTTGCTGGTCATGTCCACGCATCGGTGAGCGATTTGGAGCTTGCCGGCGCTCATCCAAAACCTTAGGACATAATCCCTCACGTACCACACCTGCGCACACTTTCATATTTATGCCTAAACTACGCCTGTCCAAACTAACAACTCACAGGGAGGACAAAACTAGGTCACCACAATGTTGCAGTTCAAGCATGAACAATGACAAAGCCAAATTGTTTTGGGAGAAGAGAGGACCACATTTTCTTGCTGCCAGGAGAGACAAAAGCATGTGTGGTGGAGGCGGAAGTATCGCCGGTGGTTGGTTGAAGCTGCTCGGCAACCGCCGGACTTCTGTTTGCTCCCTGAGTCTTCCGTACCCTCCACCTCATCATGAGTCTCCACGGCGATGGACGTGAGACGAGAGGTCACAGTAAGTTATGCTCACAACATGAATAACCAACCCCTCTTGTGAGGGTTTTGTGGATGTGCGGATGGTTAGGTTTGCAAGGGGTTTGAGTGGGATTTTGGGAATCATCCCCGTGATAGGAGGGAGCTTGCTAACCTCCGCTACTATGGGCCCCAGCCAGAGCCCGCTTGTTCATAACCCCTTAGACCTGGGTGTCATTGTGGATGGTTTGTATTGGGTTTTTATAGGTGCCCATGTGAAAATGATACCCTAAACTAGGATTGTAATTTGGGGAAGGCTCTAAAAGTAGTTTTCATGCAAAAGACGGAGGGAGTTCTCTTGTAGTGGATTTGATTATATGAATAATGCGTTTTCACTTGATCGCGATCGAGGAACCAACCCCTATTTTCTCTATCCGCAAACCCCCACTACAATATGGGGTTTTATGTTTTGCGCGGGTAGTTCGCATGCAGAACATAGAAAAAGCCTACACCATAATGGGGTTCTGCACATCGAAAAATGCAAAGGAGATTTAGTGGTGGCTTGCTTGCGATTTCGTATGGGAGCGCGAGTCGAGATGGACCGACCATGACCCTCGTCGCCATCCTAAATCAGCGACATGCGTCGCATATGAAGGATGGTGAGCAAGCTGGTTGTTTTTCTTCTTTCAAGTTTCAGATATGGGATAATCATATTTCACCTTGTGGATGTGGCAGCTACAAACCTTAGGTTGAATGACACCTGAGCTTTAAGGCACGTTGCCAAGTGGTATTTGTGCGCTACAACACGTTCACCTCTCTCTTGGAAATGTGTTCAATTCGTGTCCAGTCCCCATCGTCTTGGGTGGGGTTCCCAAATCAACTAATTAGTTTTGTGTCGATTCCCGAAGGCGCAAAATCGAGGCCGATTAGGTTGGCGAGTTTGTGCAGAATTGGCAGTCAGCCTCACGAGGCGACCGTCAAGTGTGCAACGTGCTTGCGAGTTCCGCGACCATTTCCCCTCTGATATACTAAATAGTCTATCTACCTCGCGACTGGAGGAATCGACAAATTGTGTTAAACTAATCGACTTAACTGCACGATTAGAGAAAAGTGACAACTAATTAGTCAATTTTTTAAATGGTTTAACAAATCTTCAGCCAGGAGTATTGGACATCTGCGATTGCTTCATCGGTGGTCGTCAGAGTTCCGATAGTTTGAGTGTTTGAAGCTCGAATTTTCGAACTTGACACGTGACGTGGGCCGGGCGGCTCGCCTGTCCGTCGAGCCGCAGGGCTGAGTTCCTGCTTGTCGGTGTGCATGTACAGGCACATAGCAAAGGTTGTAAACTCTGCACTTGTCACTTTCAACACTTTCTCCAACATGGCTTTCTGCAACTACCGCCGTGGTTCCTCGAGTGCCAGAGCCTCCGTGCCATTGGATGCCTCCACCGCCATGTCAGCTCCCAACAGTCCACCACGCGCGTACGTCTCTGCACACATCCGCATGATGNTTTCGAACTTGACACGTGACGTGGGCCGGGCGGCTCGCCTGTCCGTCGAGCCGCAGGGCTGAGTTCCTGCTTGTCGGTGTGCATGTACAGGCACATAGCAAAGGTTGTAAACTCTGCACTTGTCACTTTCAACACTTTCTCCAACATGGCTTTCTGCAACTACCGCCGTGGTTCCTCGAGTGCCAGAGCCTCCGTGCCATTGGATGCCTCCGCCGCCATGTCAGCTCCCAACAGTCCACCACGTGCGTACGTCTCTGCACACATCCGCATGATGCAATTTCACAACCTTGGTCGTGAGGTGAACGAGGCCATGAGACAGCGGGCCCGCCTGGGTCCATACGCGGTCGCTCCACCCATCGTGGCGACCGATGATTTTAACCGGACCCCATTGGTTGGAAGCGAGGGGCTTTCTCGGCGCCTACACGTGCCACAACCTCTTGTCGAACCTGAGATCCATTTACAGCCGATGCTCGTCGCGAAGCCTGCTCCTGATGTGGCCGTCGGCGACTCCGGTAACACCATCAGCCAAGCGCTGAGCATCAACGTTTCGATGTCGCAAGCCCAGTCCATGAGCCACGCGAGTTGGCAGCTACCAGCAGGTCTCACGCGAGTTGCAAGAGATTGAGACACATTTGTATTTCGTTGTGCCCAACCTGGAAATGTCACCTCCTGCCTTGCCTATATCATGTTATGCATCACAAAAACATGCTAGCACAAGTCGACTCTAAAAGTCGACTTCATCCGATGGCATGCTTTGTAAAATCCTGAACCGAGCTTTGATAACCCCGAACGCCCGTTCGATGCACGATCGTACGGATGCGTGGCGTAGGTTAAATAGCTCGTCTCCGGAATTTGGTTGATGGTCGCCATCACCAAACTCTTGTAAATGATACCTAATGCCTCGCAAGGGTGGCATTAGTCCAAAACCTTCCAGAAAAGCAGCATCGACAAGCATGAACTTGTTCGCTGGTAAACAGAAGTCACGCCGAAGTGTTGTGCTTTGTGCCGTTCCTGTACAGTTTACTGTGACCACTCGGCCGTGTCCATACTCGTGCAGATCCCTGAGGCAGGCGGCCCTGGTGACACCGGCGCGACGACAGGCGGCGGACTACCCGTCTGGAGCTGACCGACCACTGTTCCAGAGCCCCACATGTCACCGGGACTCCTTGATATGCCTTCTACGTCTTGCAGGTGCCTTTCGGCGGACTGGGCATGAGGCCCATTTGCATGTTTTTGCATTGCATACTCGCTGTCAGTCGATGGATGCATGCATGTGACCAGTCGTTGCGTGCGTCTTTTGATTCAGCACGTCTAGGTTCAGACGGCGTAGGATTCTGACATGTGTGCGCAGAGTTACGGCCAAAACAGTGGTTTTGGGCCGGTTTTAGGACAGCTCTTGGACTGCCGCATGCGACACCCGCCGTGCGCCGCGGCAGGTATTTATGCCCTGGACCTGTCAGTTGTCATCTCTCTCTGCATATGCTATATTGAAGCATTCTGAAACTTTGACTTGTGTCTCCTAGCCAAACCCTTGCCGTTGTGTGTACGACCTGTGACCGTCGTCACCGTCTGACTAGGCACTGACGCCCGGTCAGCGGCCGTGTTGCTAGGAAGCTTCTACGCACTTTCTCATGGTATCAGAGCAGTGAGACAATTCTCACTGAGCTACGCAGCAGAGACGCAGCAGAGCAGCAGCAGTGAGAGTCACCGCTGCAGCAGATCTTCTGGGACCCGTTGGAGACGGCCGTTCGCCGTCCGCATACTCCACGCACCACGTGAGATTGCAGCTGTTGAGGCAGCAGCAGCAGCACGTACCGCCACATAGAGGTGTGTGGCGGCTGCGGTGCGTGCAGCCGCCACTCCCCCCCACAGCCGCAGCAGCAGAGCAGCAGCAGCAGAGGCGGCAGCGGCAGCCGCGCAGCAGCAGCGCAGCAGCAGCAGCCGCCACAGCAGTGGCGGCAGCAGCAGCGCAGCACCAGCGTCGGCAGCAGCAGCGCAGCAGCGGCAGTGGTACAGCAGCAGCGCGCGGCGACGGCAGCCAACAACAGCGCGCGGCGGCGACAGCCAGCAGCAGCTCCAGCACGCAGCAGCAGCGCTGCACGCAGCAGCAGCCGCCGAGCGCAGCAGTAGCAGCAGCAGCGCAGCCGTCGCTGCCACCGCTGCACACGCAGCTACGCATCTGCTGCTGCAGTTGACAACACATCTGCAGCAGCAGCTGGGCGGATGCTGCTGCACAGCTTCCGCGGAGCTGCCGCGCGCCGCCGCGCAGCGGCAGAACCGTGACAAGAAAAAGAAAAAATAAAGGGAGGGGACGAGCTGACGTCAGCATTGTCGGTTGCTGACGTCATCAGGTCGTGCTGACGTCAGCAACCACTTGCTGACGTCAGCATTACACAGCCAAGTTTTCAACCGAAAAGTCAAAAGTTGCCAGCGTTTAATCTCCCCGAGAAACGCAGACGGTTTTGAAATCCGGCAAACTTGACCTGTCGTCCCATAGTGAGCGGCGACATGAGTTTGCCAGACGACAAGGACAAGGGACCAGGCGATCCCTCCTCTTCTTCTTCAGGAGTATTGAGCCCTCGCTCGCAGGCCATGGAGGACCTGCGCAGCCAGCAGGAGGAGATGCGTCATCTGCAGCGAGAGCAGACTGACGCGATCCGCATGCTGACTGAGCTCCTGCTCGCTCAGTCCACGGCTCCTCCGCGTATTTCCGAGGGAGCTGCCGGCGTTGCGGCTTCCACCCAACACTCGGCTCAGGTGCGTGTGACAGGTGCCCCGCCTGCTTCACCTCCTGGTGTGGTTTCCCCACCACCTGTGGACCTCCTTGATGACGAGCCATTCATGCCAGGCTTCAAGGATGACTCCCAGGAGCAGGAGATTCGTCTTCTACAGGAGCGCCTCCGTCAGCTCCAGACGGGTATCCGACCTCCACCCGTGTCCCCGATACGATCGTCACCTGACTTCCCCAGTGATCACCCCCTTCCAGGAGTTTTTCCCGTCACTCGCCCTCCTCAGCCTGCGGCTGCTCTCCCCACGGAGCGGCAACCAAAGGACATTGAGGCACCACCTCCACGGTACATTAGCGAGGATGGATTTGACTGCTGGGAGATCCTGTTTCAGGTGTGGGCCACTTCTGAGGGAGTGTGGCCTTACTACCACAGCTCATACCAGTCTACAGATCCAGCACAGGTACTGACAGCAGCCCGGGCCATGCGAGGGCTTCTCTACACCATGCCACGCGAGACTATCGTTGACTTCCGTCCCTTCCTCGGCGATGCTGGCATAGGCACCGGAGCTGACCCTCGTGGAGGCTGGGATCTGGCGTTGTCCCTATTGGCCGCAGAGACGCACGCCACGCGTGCATCACACATTCATGCTTTCCACTCCCTCCGTCAGGGACCAGCGGAGCCTGCAGCGGATTACTGGCGACGCGCCATGCGTATCTACACGCGCCTGGGGACCTCAGGGGGCACACAGCTGTGGGCGCTTCGGACGATCATGCTCGGAGTTCGCCTGGAGTACACCGCCATATTCACACGGTACAGCGACGCTGCTGTTGAGCCTTTCTCAGCCACCCTGCAGCTGCTCCCGTGGGCCCATCAGCTTTTCCTCCAGGTGACATCGGCCCGCGAGGCAGCAGTAGCACAGCAGGAGACTTCCCTCGCTGCAGCAGTCCTCGCCTCACCAC
>SZWC01016996.1:34530-55215 GCA_023375785.1 Penium margaritaceum
TCCCACTGACGGCTCAGCGTCCCTCTGATGCCGAGTGTTCTATTGCTCGTTGTACAGTGACGTCCACCAGTCGTGACTCCGGTGGCACTTGGATCATCGATTCCGGTGCCACCCACCACATGACGTGTCGTCGTAGTGACTTTGTGGTACTTGGTCGTGTCACGACTGTCCGTTCTGTTCGTACAGGTTCTGGTCAGTCCTTACCGGTTCACGGTGTTGGGGTTGAATGCTTTGATGGTCCGTCTGGCCCCCTGTATCTCTCTGACGTGCTGTTTGTGCCTGATCTTGAGCTTAGCCTGCTGTCTGTGCGTGCCTGCACTCTGATGGGTCTCTCCGTTGAGCATACCGCTGATTCAGCGATTGTGACTGCTCTTGACACCCGTAGCATTGTCCTGCGTGCTTCAGTTGTAGATGATCTGTACCGCATTGCTCGGCCCTCCTCCCCTTGCTCTCCCTCCTCCTCTGGTCGCGTTTTTGTCACTGGTGTTCTATCCCCGGAACACCAGCGGTTGCTTCACCGACGTTTGTGTCACGTGGGCTCCGACACTGTGTCGAAGCTCATCCGGACACAGCCCGCTCTTGGTCTTGATGTGGCTTCTTTCGAGAAGCCACCCAAGACCGACTGTCTTTTTTGCGCTTAGAGTAAGATGCACCGGTGCACTTACCCTGATTCGCGTTCCCGACCGCTGAGGCCACTCGAGTTGGTCCACTCCGACCTGCTCGGTCCTCTCCCAGTCGACTCGCTGTCCGAGAGGGGCCAGTATGTTCTGACGCCGACTGATGACTTCACCCGGATGCGGTGGGTCTACAGTCTGCATCAGAAGAGCGACGCCGCCCTTGCGCTTTGGCTCTGGCTCATGATGGCTGAGCGTCAGTCTCGCCACACGCTACATACTTTTTGCTCGGATCGAGGCGGCGAGTTCCTCAGCGAGATGGACTCCTTCTTTGCTGAGCACGGCATTTTTCACCAGGTCTCCGCTCCTGCTACCCCACAGCAGAACGGTGTATCTGAGCGCTGGAACCGCACCATGGAGGACGCGGTCCGCGCCATGCGGTCTGAGTGCGGTCTCTCGGAGTCCTTCGCATTCGAGGGCTTCGCCGACATGACTTGGGTCTGGAACCGCCTTCCGCATGGTCCGCTTCCGGATCATGTTACACCGTACGAGCTCTGGTTTGGCCAATGTGCCGATCTTCGTATCGCACGCGTCTGGGGATCCCTGGCCTCCGTACGGTACACCGAGGACCAGTAGGGGTCCAAGGTCTCCCCTCGGGGTCGCTTGTGTGCCTTCATCGGCATCTCCCCGCGGTCGAAGGCCTGGCACTTTTGGGACCTCACTCGTCGTCGTGTCATTGAGTCCCGTGACGCGCTGTTTTTTGAGTCACTCACATACCGTGATCTGACTTCGATCACAGCGCTCTCTGCAGCTCATGTCCCCTCCTGTGAGGGTCCTCGGCGGATGGGGGAGACCTCTTTGCCAGCGACCATTCCTCGCCAGGCTGATGTGTCCGCTCGAGTCCCCTCTCGATCTCCAGCACTTGATGATCCGGCTATCATTGCCGTTGGTCCAGAGATCCCGCCTGTCCAGCCTGCTTCGCACCCCACAGGTACCGCTGCTCCCACGCCTCCTCCAGCATCACCCTCTGTGTCCACTAGCACCCCTGTTCCGGCGTCTGACCCAGCTCAACCCACTCCTGTCTCTACGTCGGCTGACACTCCTGTCTCAGTGTCCGGGCCAGCCTTGCCCGCTGTCATTCCCAGCTCAGTGTCCCCCACACACGCATCTTCGCGCACGGCATCTCCACCCTCACCAGCTGTGGTCGTACCTGTCCCTGTGGTCGTACCTGTTCCTGACCCTGAGGTGCGCCCCTCGACCTCCAGTTACTCCCGTGAGCCCGGTGGTCGCCTTCGACCAGTGGGTTCTCGAGCTCAGCGAGCGTCGGGTTCCGGACCCAGACGTTCCTCTCGCAGCATCGCGAGTGGTGATCCAGGCACAAAGGCCTTAGGCCTGAGTGTCCGCACAAAGCTTTCAGAGGTACACCCAGCGTGCCCCATAGGGCACGACCTGGTCACTCGCGAGTTCCATATCGCCTGTGACGCAGCAGCTGATCTCGTGGCCGTCAGGCCAGACACTGAGGCGTGTGAACTTGCCACGCAGAGTTCCCCCTCTATGGCGCCGGACCCGGGCACATTGAGGGAGGCCTTCTCATCGCAAGATGCTGATACCTGGCGAGCTGCTTGCGAGGATGAGCTTCGCGCTATCTGAGAGCACAGAGTGTACGAGCTGGTCGACCTTCCCCCTGGGAGGAAGGCGATTCAGGTCAAGAGGGTCTTTTGCAAGAAACTGAAGCCGGATGGCTCACTGGAACGCTACAAGACCCGCTTGCTCGTCAAGGGGTTCTCTCAGATTGAGGGAGTTGATTACACTGACACCTTTGCCCCTGTCGGCCGCATGACCCCAGCTCGAGCTCTGTTCGGTGTAGTAGCTCAGCATGACTGGGAACTACACCAAATGGATGTGAACAACGCGTTCCTCCATGGCTCTTTGGATGAGGAGATCTACGTGGCTCAGCCACCAGGCTTTGAGGACGGTGACAAGGTCTGGCGCTTGCGCAAGTCCTTGTACGGCCTCAAGTAGTCTCCACGGTGTTGGAACCGGGAGATCACTGGCACCTTGACTTGCACAAGATACGTACAGAGCGAGGCAGACCCCTCACTCTTCATCCTACCGACACCCGAGCGGTTTACCGCCATCCTGGTCTATGTTGATGACCTTCTGATCGCGTCTCCGTCGCTGGAGGCCGTGAAGGAGGCCAAGGCTGTCATGCAGACCGCCTACAGGATGAAGGACCTCGGTCCTGCATCGGTGTTTCTTGGTATGGAGATTGTGCGAGATCGCAGACATCGGACACTGTTGCTGCATCAGGCCCGATACGCACGAGTCGTGGGGGAGCGCTTTAGCGATCTCCTTGGTGCAGTGCCCACTGCTTCCACACCACTCACACCTGATGGGCAGGATGCCCTGAAGGTGGATGACCCTACACAGCTGGGGGAGACAGTGGACGTGACCTTGTACCTCCGTCTCATCGGATCTCTGATGTACCTGGCCACTACCACGCGTCCCGACATCGCGTTCGCCGTCAACCTCCTCGCTCATTTCTCGCAGGCTCCACGTGCGAGAGCTCTTCACGCGGCTATGCGAGTGGTACGGTACATGGTCTCCACGCCGTATCTCGGACTCTGCTTTCGTCGGCAGTGTTCGGTGGTCCTTGATGGCTGCACTGACAGCGACTGGGCTTGGAGTCCTGACGGGCGCAGTCCCACTGGCTACGTGTTTCTGCTCGGTGGTACCGCTTTGTCTTGGAGAAGCGGGAATTAGGGCTGCATCGCACGTAGCTCGTCGGAGGCAGAGTATGTGGCTTTGGGGGCAGGGGCTGCTGAGGCAGTTTGGTTACAGCGCTTGTTTCTTGAGCTTGGGCAGTCAGTACCCGCCATTGTGCTGCGTTGCGACAACCAGAGTGCTCTCGCCATCGCGGAGAACTCTGGTGTTTTTCATGCTCGCACAAAGCACATTGCGGTTGAGCATCACTTCGTTCGTGATCTGGTGGAGCGACGCGTGATCTCCATCATGTGGGTTGGCACTGACTTGCACCGAGCTGATTTCTTGACGAAGGCACTTGCCCGCGGAAAGTTCCTGGTGGCCATTCGTTCTGTTGAGCTTCGCCCCGTGCGTGACAGTGGTTGAGTGTGGGATGTACGTTGCCGTCTCATCTATCTGTGTCACTCACTATGTGGTTGTACCAGTGCTGCACGCGTATGGATATGCGTACCATCGGGTCATTGGGGAGGGTTGTGCTTTGTGCCGTTCCTGTACAGTTTACTATGACCACTCGGCCGTGTCCATACTCGTGCAGATCCCTGAGGCAGGCGGCCCTGGTGACACCGGCGCGACGACAGGCGGTGGACTACCCGTCTGGAGCTGATCGACCACTGTTCAAGAGCCCCAAATGTCACCGGGACTCCTTGCTGTGCCTTCTACGTCTTGCAGGCGCCTTTCGGCGGACTGGGCATGAGGCCCATTTGCATGTTTTTGCATTGCATACTCGCTTTCAGTCAATGGATGCATGCATGTGACCAGTCGTTGCGTGCATCTTTTGATTCTGCACGTCTAGGTTCAGACGGCGTAGGATTCTGACATGTGTGCGCAGAGTTACGGCCAAAACAGTGGTTTTGGGCCGGTTTTAGGACAGCTCTTGGACTGCTGCGTGCGACACCCGCCGTGCGCCGCGGCAGGTGTTTATGCCCTGGACCTGTCAGTTGTCATCTCTCTCTGCATGTGCTATATTGAAGCATTCTGACACTTTGACTTGTGTCTCCTAGCCAAACCCTTGCCGTTGTGTGTACGATTTGTGACTGTCGTCACCGTCTGACTAGGCACTGACGCCCGGTCTGCGGCCGTGTTGCTAGGAAGCTTCTACGCACTTTCTCACGAAGTGCGTCTGTAAAAAATCTTGCGTCATGCACTGATCCCTCCCATCCGACGGACACGAAAGTGAAACGTAGGTCATGATTGGAAGCAGCGAGAATGTGCTGTGTTACTTGCGAATGCCTGTTGATGTACGCCGTCCGTCGGATCCGGGTGATGACCACTGGGACATGGGTGCCCTCGATGGCTCCGACACAGTCATCGAAGATAGGGAGGTAGTCCTGAAGCTCATCCCACACAGCGAATGGCGGATCTCCAACTTGGACCGTCAAATAAGTGTCGGAGCCAATTCCAGCAGCGCCGACACCACCTCTCGTTGCGTGCGGTGAATAGTAGTTGCGCCACGTTGAAATCTCTCCATCAACTGCCTTGTCAACATGCCATGGCAGATGCACGTCAAGAAAATAATGAGCTTCTCCTCTGCATGTAGCTGAGTGCTTCGGAGTGATGCAAGGGTAGTCAAGTCAGCGAGGATGCCTCGCCATGTGGAAACAGTCATGCGCGCCATGTTGTATAAGCGCAAGGGATGTCCCGCGGCACAGTTGGTTCAGCCAGTCTTGACCGCAGAAGTTGCCATCATGCATGCGACAACGGGTGAGGCGAGAGAAAACGCAAAAGACGAGGGATGAGATGAGATCGCGTAGGAGTTCGAGAAGACGCGCGTGTATCTCTCTGACGTGACGGACGAGAGCATGGCATGCCAAAGCTCGGCTGTAAAAAGAATCCATGGCGTCGAATGGACTAAGGCGTGACAAGTGAGTGATCATGTACCCGAAAAAATTCACCTTTCGTACGCCGTGCGCGCCAGGGACACGGCATACACGTGTCACACGTGAGAAGGAGAGGTCCGGTTCTATTCCTACTCGTTGCAATGCCAACGAATAATTAGTCTGACATCGTGGACTAATTAGTCGTTAAGCGCGCCAAATCCGTATAGACTAAATAGTCTGACTAATTAGTCTATACCGGTCCCGCGCGCGGTAGACTCATTAGTCGAAGCGTGCTTCCATCAAGTTTCAACTACAAACTAAGAAGGTCGATTTCGGATCCCCTACTTGAACTTAGTTTTAGATCGGTTGCGTGTTCCAGGTGGTTTTTTGGACCCTACTTCCACTGCTAGTATGCCAAACTTATTTTGACGCTCATTTGAAGCACTTCTCCTGTTTTCTCTCATGTCATAAAATGACATCGTTTTGAGGACGCCTCGAGGCGCATCGTTTTTGGGGTTACGTAGTAACCCTATGCAATCGGTTCGGTATCCAAGAATCAGCGCTGACGTCAGAAAATCCGCTGCACAAGGACTTTTGCGATGGCAATCCTGTCTGCGGTCGGTGTTTCTGTCCACCGACTGCCCATCGAGTATTTTCTAGGTTTTTTTTTCAGCACTTCTGTCGCGTCCGGAAGACAGGCCCTCTCTGAACGTGATTTTCCTTGCGGAAGAGACTCCCAGTCCGAGAAATACGTGCGAATCGGACAGAATTCGCGTAGAAACCAGGGTTTTTTCCGAAACAGATACCGGACATCGCAAGCAAGCACTTGACTGCACCGGCGACGACTTATCGGACAGGAGGGGAAGGTCGAGCAAAACTCGTTTCCAAGGAAGATGACATCTTTGAACCCGGCTTCAGTCTATTACTACGTAACCCCGATGCAAGCCTGCGCGCAGCCAATGCCACTAGTTTTCGTCACGACGGTAATCCCGAGACCCGGCAAGTGCCATGTCGGCCAGCCGCAGTTTCCTCCGGGCCGCTTGCGCGTGCTTCTCGAACCGCATCGAAGGGCGCCTCGAGGGGTCACGTCAAATCAAAGATTGTGCGGCCCGGCTTAGCTCGAGCCGCTGGCTTGTTCAGCGTTTTTCTCCCCCTCTCTCCGTGGGGAAGGCCGGGATTGTTCGTGGTAGTGGATGGATAGTGTTGAATGGAGGGGAGAAGAGCAGTTGAAATGAACGCGCCACTTCTCACACGCCAAACCAAAAGCTCGCCTGCTCAACCGCTCCGCCGCTTGTTCCGCAATAAACTCAGCCAAGATCGTTTCGATGTTAGCGTGGAGAGATGATATCTGTTCGAACTTGGCCATTTGGTCTGTTCGTGAGCTGAATTGGACGCCGTTGCCGCTGCAACCGCTGCGAAGTAGTACAACGCAACGTCGCCGTTGCCATTGGCCTAGCTCCGTTGACTTGAAGCTAAAAATCCCCCTCCCGGAATCCCCATGTCGGGAAAATGGATTAAAAACCAAAGACTCTGTAGAAACCTGTTTGACAGAGACAGGTTGTTGAACCCTGGCATCCGGATCCCCAGGTGAAGGAAGAACCAATTTCGCCTCCAGCCGCTGGAGGCAAAATTGGTTTAGGCAGGAAGAGGCCCGCCTGAAAAAAAGATTCATTGCAGGAGTGAGAATTCTCAGCAGCGCCCGAAGCCCAAGGTACCGCTGGCTGCCGTGGGCCTGCCTGGCCAAAGGCAGGCAGTCGCTGGCCAATGGCAGGCAGTCGCTGGTCAATGGCAGGCAGTCGCTGGCCGATAGCAACCTGTCGCTGGTCAATTTGGCTGGAGAGTGAAGCTGGGGTGATCCCAGGCAAGCGTCGTTTCGTCGCTGCCATCATGCCCGCTGTTACAGATATCGCCGATATCTGTCAGTTTAAGAATGCAATGACCCAAAAAAACTTCCAAGCATTCACATCCCGAGGCGTATTCTGTGCCTTCCGCTGCTGGAAGGCGTCCAGTGGACGCCACAGGGCACAGGGCACGGGTTTTTTTTTTGCCCATTTTCACACAAGTTGCATGTCAGCACACCCCAATGGCATGTCGCCTGGATTTTGGTTAGGCTGGCACAGGTTGGGAGTGGGGGGGGAATGGTGAGGATGTTCGCGGGGGGGTGATGTGACATGACTCATGTCACTTTGAAAACGCGTGATGGAGACGTTTGAGGTGGTAGACTGGAGTGAAGTTAGCCAGCTGAACCGCATGTTGTTTGTAGATCTAGAAGGCTGTCTACCTGACTGCCATGGTATGTTGGCAAGTTGCCCACACGAGGTGTGGGACCATCAGCTACCTGTCCAGTAGACTACTGGACAGTAGAACTGTAGTGTCTCTCGCCATCTCCACGTTTCCTCTTCATGTGGGGACTGTCTGGTTTTTTCCTCTGCCCAAGTTTTTGCTACCATATCAGCAGATCTGACGCCATTCTTTTCTAGTGGTGGAACTTCCCCAACCCTCTGCTTGCCGGCNGGGAATGGTGGGGATGTGCGCGAGGGGGTGATGTGACATGACTTATGTCACTTTGAAAACGCGTGATGGAGACGTTTGAGGTGGTAGACTGGAGTGAAGTTAGCCAGCTGAACCGCATGTTGTTTGTAGATCTAGAAGGCTGTCTACCTGACTGCCATGGTATGTTGGCAAGTTGCCCACACGAGGTGTGGGACCATCAGCTACCTGTCCAGTAGACTACTGGACAGTAGAACTGTAGTGTCTCTCGCCATCTCCACGTTTCCTCTTCATGTGGGGACTGTCTGGTTTTTTCCTCTGCCCAAGTTTTTGCTACCACATTAGCAGATCTGACGCCATTCTTTTCTAGTAGTGGAACTTCCCCAACCCTCTGCTTGCCGGCACTTCAAAGATTGCACTGCCAGCAACCCTTTTGCAAGACTTCCACAGGTTCTCTGCCACTAACTTGCTGCCAGCGCTAGCCACCACCGCCTGTGTTCCACAGGCCCCTGTCCGTCTCAGCATGGCTCGGACACACGCACAGACGCTGCACCTGCGGCTGTCACCACCCCTCCCACCGCAGCTGCTTCTGCTGCTGCTTCTGCTGTCGCTGCTGCTCCATGCCATCACCCATGGCTCAGAAGCCGTGGCGGGCCAACGGAGGATTTTACAGGTAGGGCCTGGCGGTGGTCCGCCACGCTCAGCACCGGCTAATGGTACAACGCCAGCCAACGGCACGGCTCCTGCCAATGGCACCGCCCCAACCAATGGCACGTCGCCCGGCAACACCGGCACAGCACCCGGCACCGGCACGGGTGTTGGGAATGGCACAGCATCTGGCAACGGGACAGCACCAGGCACAGGCACTGGACCAGGCACAGGCACTGGACCAGGCACAGGCACTGGACCAGGCACTGGCACTGGACCAGGCACAGGCACTGGACCAGGCACTGGCACTGGACCTGGCACTGGCACTGGACCTGGCACTGGCACTGGACCTGGTACTGGCACTGGACCCAGCACTGGACCTGGCACTGGCCCGGCGGGCAATGGTACGGCAGGCAACGGCGCTCCTGCAGGACTGAACGCAACGGCTGCTGCTGCGGAGCTGACTGCGCTGGTGGCCTACTTGAATGGATACGGCTACTCCACACTTGCCACCGCACTGACGAGCACTGGTGAGTGAACTCGTGTTTTCTCTGGACGCTTTGCAAAGTGTTTCTGAAGAGAATGACTCCTGCTGCAACCTCGTCGTGTTCACTCCAGCGGGAGCACCCGGTGCACTCCTGTGCGCAGACGGTGCACTCCTGTGCGCAGACAGTGCACTCCTGTGCGCAGACAGTGCACTCCTGTGCGCGAACGGTGCACCCCTGTTCGCCGACAGTGCACTCCTGTGCGCAGACAGTGCACTCCTGTGCGCAGACAGTGCACTCCTGTGCGCAGACAGTGCACTCCTGTGCGCGAACGGCGCACCCCTGTGCGCCGACAGTGCACTCCTGTGCGCCGACAGTGCACTCCTGTGCACAGACGGTGCACTCCTGTGCGCAGACAGTGCACTCCTGTGCGCAGACGGTGCACTCCTGTGCGCAGACAGTGCACTCCTGTGCGCAGACAGTGCACTCCTGTGCGCAGACAGTGCACTCCTGTGCGCAGACGGTGCACTCCTGTGCGCAGACAGTGCACTCCTGTGCGCGAACGGCGCACCCCTGTGCGCCGACAGCAACGCACGTCGTGCGCAGTGTGGCCAGAGTACACAGTGGGTAGTCGGGGAACCTCCGACCCCCATCAACGTGGAGCGTTGGCAACAACACACGGAGAATTGCCGTGTCTCGATCCATTGCTGACGGTAAGTGGTGGAGACCCGACGGCGGCAGAGCGGGGCACACTGGTGCTCCGGCATGACTGAACACTTGAGCTGCTGCAGGATCTCAGTACCTGGAGACTGTACGCCCACGGCTACTGGCAGTGGAGGCGATTGCGCCTCGTGGTGCACTTTTGTGTGATTTTTGGTACGATTGGGACTATGTTTGCCCGCATTAGTCTCTATTCACACACAGGATGTGATATTCTAAAACGTTTTGCAGAACTTCTAAGGATATCATACCCTGATTTTCTGTACCAGTGGAACTTTGCTTGCGTGCGCGTCAGTCTCATTCACACACACAGGACGAGCAATGGGCTGCGGCGAGGCGTAGCTGGCTTCGGCACAGAACCTAGCAGTGGCTCACACAGTCTTCCATGCCATGCGAGGTGTTGGAGAATTGTGACAGGAGTGTCGTGGTACGGGGAGGTGCAGCTGGTTTTGGGCTTGGGACCTGGCAGTGGCTCACACACTAGTAAATGCCTCGAGGCGTTTGAGAATTTTTTTAGGAGTGCCTTGGTCCGCGGAGGCACAGCTGGTTTCTGCCTTGGGACCTGGGCAGTGGCTCCAGGGTGGCACCGGTGCACAGGCAGAGGACTGAATGTGGTCGGCTGCAGTGGCGACTGCTCTGGTGGATCACGTGTGCGATGGCAGCTGCTGCAGAAAATACGCGTGTGCAGTGGCTGGTGCGCCGGTGGGTTGTGTGTGCATGGGTATGGAGACTCCAGCCCTCATCGGCGCACTGAAAACACGCATGTTCACTGACAAGCACACTCTGAGTGCGTGTTTGCAGCACTTGTGAGCAGTCCCCCTTCTCTCCTTTTTTGGTGCTTTCTGATGGGGAAGTAAAAATTTTGGTCAGGAGATGCATAGGCTCACCGACCAAGGCGAAAGGAAATTCTTACAAGTGTTGCAAAGCGTTCGAGTGCTTTGGTTCTTTCTGCGAGCCGACTCCGGAAGACTCCGCCTCCACCATCGGTCCGTAGTTTTGTTCCGGTCTACGTTGTTGTCGAAGTCTCTGATCTCCCAGAAGAGGTAACAGGCAGCCCTACAGCAAGGCAGGAAGGTGCCGGTGTTGGCACCGCATGACAGTGGCAGTAGTTGGCAGTGTTTGTGACACCACCACCACTACCACCCCATGGCATCACCCTCTGCCTGAAGAAGGAGATCTGCCTTCAGACCTACTGAACCTCTCCATTTCTGGTTTTTCTTCCATCTTCTGTCCGATTCTTGCAGATCTGCCGGCAAAGCTCCAGGCAGCGCTACAGCAAGGCAGGAGGGTGACGGTGTTGGCACCGAACAACGCTGCGTTCGCCAACACCACCTACAACGCCACCAAGGCATGCGAGCCCACTCTCGCATACGTGCTCGCACTTCACGTGCTGCCCGTCCGTGCCCCTGCAAGCACCGTACTCAGCCTGACTGTGGGAACCAAGGTGAGATGCAACTGAGAAAGAAAAGACGGGTTAGAATACAGAAACATGAAACCTTCTGAAGAAGGGGAGAGGGAGTGGGAGGTTAGGGGGGATACTGGAATTGAAATCAGAGAGAGTAACAGGATAAAGAACAGAAGAAACACCGAACTGTCTATCTAGGAGCTAGGNTCCAAATGGCCTGCATGGTTTGCAGCAAACAACAATCCCTCTCCTCCCACATTCCCCCCGGGGCCTCGTTTCCCTCGCAGGTGCTCTCCCTCTCCCCTGTCCCAGTCACGAAACTCGCACAGTTCCCGCTCTTCCTGGGAGTGACGGACGGTCTCGGGACGGTGCTGACCTCAGCGAGTGTCATCGCACCGGACGCATACTCGACGGAGTACATTGTGCTGCATGGCGTCAGTGCAGTGCTGCTGTACCCGGCAGGAACAGCTGCCTGCTAGACTGGACGCTGGAGACTTCGAGATTCGAGACTTCTGTTTTCTGACTTGAGATTTCACACTTGAGATTTCACACTTGAGATTTCACACTTGAGATTTCACACTTGAGATTTCACACTTGAGACAGAGAGTGAGACAAGAGCCTCTATTCCAGTCATGGACAAGCCTGAATCGCTGTTCCAGGATTTTCCATGACTGGAACGGCGATTCAGAACTTGAAATTCCTTGATCTGTTCAGTCGTGTGTGGAAATGCGCAGCTGTGCCTTGCAACACCTTGAATACCCAGCAACACCTAGCAATGCAAGACAGTTCTTTGCAATGCCAGACGGTTCTTCCCATGTCACTGCGAAGGTGATCACACATCCAGAACTTGGAGAGATTTGTGGAAGGTTTCTGTTTCCTTTTGATCAACAGATCTTCTTGCAGCTTCCTCCTGAAGATGACCCACTGGAAGACAGGAAAAAAAACCTTGTGACTAATCATTGTTTTGTTAGAAAGATGGGCTAACCTTCTCTTATACATCCACCATCCTTGAGAATAATTTGGAATCATTGGCTATCCACTCGTGCAATGTTGTGGAAGAGATCGTGGGAAAACAAAGTATTTCTTTCTGTTCTCCATAATGCGGTAGCTTTATTTCCTCTGAATATGTCTCAATCTACCACCTGAGAAATTTCGGATGTTCTGTCGAACTCCTGGAATTCATGCACACATATTACCTCTAGATGTATTGCAACATGAGCACGCTTGGCCAAACGAAGGCAACAATGAAGGAGTGGATTGTATGACAAAATTAAAACATGTTTAACGTGGAGCACAAACGCCCATATTCCTAATGATTATGTTCCATGGCCACAAATTTGCACGTCTAGCTTGCAGAAGCTAGACGTGTGAACTTTTTTCTTCACAGTCAGTCCGATTAAGGTGAAATGCAATACATGAAGACATCCAACACATGGATACCAATGTAAAAGTTTCCCTCTGGAAATCTTTCTTCATCAACAGAGTTCATGTGGAGCAGATAATGGGATTTGGACTGCTTGCATTCCACAAGTGGATGACTCCCACAGTGCTCTGAAATCCTACCGTGGTCTTTTCAAACAGTTTGGAGCCATTGAAAGCCATGACATGTCTTTTAATTTTTTCCCAAGTTATTGCAAGCCATTTTTCCATGGAAATGCATGGTTGGCCAATGAATTGGCTGATTCATTGGAATGAATTGTGATGGTTCTGCTTGGGTTAGCTTGCAATGTGGTGGCTTGTAGAGGCATGCCATGGATTCTCATAGTTTCGATGACTTCGGGATGCGTGTGATGGCTCATTGATGCTCATGGAGAGTAGGGACTACTTCAAACTTGTCTCGATGGCATGTGATGGATTATTGGCCTTGGATGGAATTTGATGGTGCACACATCAAGGAAATGGGTTTTCTTTCCTTCGCTTGCACATGCTATGGATGGCCTGTAATGTCTTGCAGATATTTCGCATGGCTTCTAGTGGATTTTTATTAAACTTCACAACTTGAGATAGATTGATATGGTATGTGAGTTTTATTATTTCTAAACGCTTTGCAAAGCATTTAAGAAAAAATAAAACCGTATGTGAAGGCTTGTAGTGGGGAATGAATAGTGGTGGCTTCTTATTGTCTACAAGGGGTTATGGTGGCTTGTAATGCCTTGCCGGACCTTGCAATTGCTTTCATAGTTTGCATTTTCTTGCTATGGCTTGCGACAGCTTGTGGTGGCTACAATGACTTGTAGGTGCTCAAGTTACTTGTGAAGCTCGCAATAGCTTATGATAGCTTCTCATCTATTGTGGTTGACACAATGACTTAAAATCACTTGTTATCAAGTGTGATGGCTACTGGTTGGCATTGGCCATCATTGGCTGAAGGTGGCTTGCAAATGCTGACGATTCCTTGCGGTGGCATTTCATCGGGTTGGTGTAATGAGGTTTACAAACATGTTTCATTTCCTTTCTTTCACGTGCATAAGCTTTCAATACCTTGTAAAAACTACCTTACACTTACATGATATGGCTAAGAATGGATTGAGATGACTGTGATGGCTAATGATCGCTTGTCTTTGATAGCAATAGCTTGTGTCGCAATGTAATAGGATGGATTGCAATTACATGACGTAGCCTTGGAATGGATTGCAACAACTTGTAGTAGTTTGCGGTGGCTTCAACTAGCCTAAAATGGACTTCAGTGACATGTGGCTTCATCACATGGCTTCTAATAAGGCTGAACTAGTTACATGCCCCCACTTTTTCTTTTAAATGACCATGTCCCCAGTTTGTAGATTAAGGCCATTATGCCCCCCTTTCTCCTCCAAACGCCATTTCGACTCCAATTTTGCATCAAAGCGATGTGGCATGCATGGGACTCATGACATCATGGGACTCATGACATCATCATGGCCGTTGAACAATCACAAACCTCTCTTTTGAGGGATTTGTGGTTGTTTGAGGAGGGAGTTTGCATGCGGTTTGCATGGGGAGTCCAAGACTCCCCATGTGTTACTAGGAAATCTGATGTGCCCCACTACTGCAACGCCTAGCAGGAGCCCGTGCAAAGTTAAAACCCTAAAACTACAAATTCAATTCACAGTGTGGCTTGATTAGGGCTTTCATGTAGAAAGGGGGGGGTGGTTGTTGCGGAAAAGCAAAGAAGCATGCACATTTTTGCAGGATCATGAACTCGTGTGTTTTTGCTCGATCACGATCAAGCAATGATCTCTCCATTTTATTAACACGCAACCCTCCTTGTTTGATGTACGGTTTTCTATGTTTTGTGCGGACAGAGCACCGGCAGAGCATAGAAAACCCTAAGGCTAGAATGGTGAAAATGCCCCCAATTTCCATCACATGTAAGAGAAATGCCACGTGTTTGTAGTTTAAATGAACCGTGTCCCAGTTTGAAAATGTATTGAAAGGATACCAAGACTTCGTAGATTAATGAAAGAATGCCATCACTTGAGTGAATTCTGGGAAGTTATGAAAAACGTGGCATGTGCCCCCATTGTTCACTTGTGGGAAAGGACATGGAACAAAACCTTATGTTTTGGCACTCAGGGCGTGAGAAACGTGAGAAGAATCAATGACAAGTTGCTACGACTTTGTAGATTTGTGAGATAATGCCATCGCATTAGTGAGTTTTGGGGAATCTTGAAAATATGATGCATATGCTCCCAGTATTCTCCGGTGGAAAATATGTTCTTTTCTTGCTAGCCTGGTCGTGTAAAAAATGGCACATAGATCTTCAAGGCCATGATTTGTGGAAGTTAATTCACCCCTTGGACATGCTTACGAAACATGTTATTCTAAGACACTCATATTTGGTAATTGGAACGACCGATGACGACGATATAGCTGGCGATAAGATGATTGACCATGAAATTGACGTCTACTTCCATGAAACTATGAAGAATAATGCAAGAATCCCCTCAATATGACGTGGACAGCTACTAACCAGGGTCAGAATACACATTTTTCAGACTGGGGGCATTCTTGTTTGTATCTACAGACTTGTGGCATCATGCCATTAAAGTTTTGAACAGGGGGCATTCCACACTTAAAGCTCAAACTTGCGTCATTCCTCATTCAATCCTCAAACAGTGGGCATATAATCAATTCAACCCAAACCCTAAATCAAACTAGGGACTTTACGTGTCAGAAGAACAAAAAAAAGAGGTGTTTGTTCAATCGCAATCGTCGCGTGGAAGCGATAACCCCATCGGAGCGACAGCGACCCACGTGGAGAATCACTGTTTCGTGTCTTTCTTTAAGTGGGTTCATTCTGTCCATTTGTGGTCCAATGTGGGGGAATTGGACCCGTTGTACCCTTCTGATAATTTGTATTGTGTGTGATGACTTGCACGAGCCAACACTAGCCTGAAAAGGCTTCAAAAAGCGTGAAATACCTTGATTGGTCTTGCCATGACTTGCAATCGCTAGCTAGTAGTGGCTTGTGTTCTATTGCAAGTAGTTTCGATGTTTTCATATTAATTGCAAAGGTTCGCAATAGCTCGATGGCTTTTAATTTCTTGACGTAGATTTTAGTAGCTAATAATGCCTCCTTGATGCTTGAAATGTCAAGTAAATCTTTGCAACACAAAAGGAGGTTATGGCCTGTCATGGTGTCCAAGAAAACGTTCTCCTTTCGTTCATTCAAATGGCTTTTCACGATCCTTAACTACTTCTGATGTCTTACGATGTTTATTCCGGGTTGTGATGACTCATCACAACATGGCTTGCAACAGCTGAAAAGTGTGTATGATGGCTTATGACGGCTTGTGACTCCTTTCTACGGATTGAGATTATTTCCATTCTTCTAATGGCTTATGATAAGACGACCCTACTTTTCTTACACACTACAGACCAATCTCCCTCCTCAATGTGGAATACAAGATTATCGCAAAACTCCTGGCAGAACGCTTGAAATTAGCCCTTCCAAACATAATCAATCAAGACCAGGCCAGATTCGTCCCATGACGTAATATACAACACACGCTCACCCAACTCCAAGACATACACCACTGGGCAACGATAACCAAAACACCACTGTACTATCTAGCAGCAGACTTCAAGAAAGCATATGACTCCCTCAACCGGGAGTTCCTTTTCGCCGCACTCGCACACCTTGGACTCCCACACTACTTTGTTTAATGGGTGCAAATACTACATACCTACACTACCACCCAAATCCTCATCAATGGACATCTGACCCCCCCTATCCCACTTCACTCCGGGGTTCGACAAGGCTGCCCACTGGCCCCTGGCCTTTTCATCTGTACCATGGAACCCATCGCCGACTTCATCCGAGAACGCCTAGGCGGTATCCAACTCACCCTGCACATCCGCCGCACTTTCGCCGGATATGTAGATGACGCCACAATACTAATCCAATCAGAAGCTGAACAAAAAAAATGCAGTAGACTTCTACGGACTACCGCAAAAATCACTGGGCTTCGGGCTAACCCCCACAAAACGCTCATCCTTCCCATTGGGGATCACACACCACTCCTAACCCACGCCCCTTATCCCACTACAGAAGGACCAGTACGTATCCTAGGTATCCAATTCCGCCGAACGCTGAACCCATCCGATACATGGGAACCCATAGTGTGTCGCATTAAAGAGGCCATCCCCTCTGTGGAATAACTTCCGTGCCCCCATCCGCACAAAAATCATGGCAATCAACAGCTATCTGAATTCAAAGTTTCTCTACTACTCATACAATGTCCCACCCCCAGCAGACCTCCTCAACAACCTAGACGCAACCCTCTTACAATTCATGTCTTCACACAAACCGCCTGCCGACCCCAAACGGATTATTCGCCTCTACTCCAGAGGCACGGCCATCACCCCGGCCTGCCAACAAGGGCTCGGGCTAAAGTGGCCCGCCATCCTAATGGCCGCACAGAGTGCTCAATGGGTCTACAGCCTCTATAGCCCAGGCATTCAAGCATGGAAAAACACACTCCTCCACACCCAACAGCTCCCCAAATCCACCCACTTCTTCCTCTCCCACCCAGACATCCTCCGCATCCGCTCCCTCCAGTGCCACAAGAAGTGGCACACCGCCTTCAACCACTTCCTTACTACCCAACCCAGTATAAAACCTCCCAACTTGATCCGGGTTGGAATTGCCGAGGAGTGCTTGGCATACAACCGCTTTCTCCTCAAAACAAGCGGTATACCCTTCGGTCACACACCAAACGAACGCTTCCTCCTCACGATGGGTCTACAGATCAAACACCTCTTCTCACAGCATCTCCGTGACGCACTACGGCCACCACTAACCACGGCACCAAAACTTGTGCTTGACAATGTAGTCGACCATTTACCCCTCACATGGCAACGGGTGATGCTAAACCCACCCTCCTTCTTAGACTTTCTACAATACACAAAATACGTCACTCACTCCTCCCTCTTTGACCTCCCAGTCACCATCGGTTACAAACTGGACACATCCCTTAATCCCCCGATAGGCATCCCCATCGAAATAGACCCAGTCACTAGACGCATCCGACCACACTCATGGCTCAAATTGTCCAATCTCGACCCAAACCTACTCACACCACTCTACTGTAAAAAGGGTCACTTGATCTCCATTCCCACCTATCCCAACATCCCATGCCACAGGATAGCCATAGCCAAAACTTCCTTCCACGAACTCTACACAAATCTCCTACTCAAAACACACCCTGCCCCAACTTACAAGCTCTCCTGGCTAAAACAATACCCCCTCTTGCCACAATGCTGGGAGATTATCCATAAAAAACTAATTGCCCTCCCCATAAACCTCCGCACACAAGACATCATGCTTCGCATCTTCTTTCGAGGCATACAAGTCAACGCTCGCCATAAATTTCTCCCCCCACCATCATCTTCCTTATGCCCTAGATGGGAAGGAGAGGAAACCATCGACCATTGCTTCCTCACATGTCGCCACCTTAACCCCCTATTAGAACGGCTTAACACCCTATATCACACATTCTTCCATCAACACAAACCCCACATCACAGACCTACTAATCGGCCCTCTCAAACTAGTTACTCACCCATTGTCGGAAATCATCCGCGCACACCTCTTCCACGAAATATGGCAAGAGCGATGGGCTTCCCCCAAAATCAACCCTACTATCAAACTCATCCGCACTATCCTAGCTTCACTTCAGCACACTCTCGCCCTTTCTTCCCAAATAATCCTCGCCCAAAACAAGACCTGTTCACAAAGGAAACAAAAATCACAACTGCTCTGGACCTCCCATTCCTGCAATGCAGAATCAGGGCAAGGTACACCCACCCTACGTCTCACAACTAGTTTCTGTTTCTGGTGGAGACATCCCCGGTTATACAAGCTGTAGTTTGGGGTGCTGGGTTCAATCCCCGGGCTTGTTTTGGTGTCTAGGTGACCCCCCCTTCCCAACCGGGTTACGACCATGGAAAAAAAAATTGTAATGGCTTACGATGGTTTCTCATACTGCTTCAATCGATTTCAAATGTGTGTGATAGCATGTAGGGCAAATGTATTCAAACTGCTTGGTTTGCGAAACGCAGTTATGCCGATTGACATGGAAAATCACAACGAATGCAGGAGCTTGTTTCCACAGCGCATGGAGAAACAATGCTGAGCACGCGATTTGATGCATAACTTATGGCCCAGTCGAACAGCATCAATGTCAAGACCCGTTATCGCAACGATCACCTACCATAAATGTCGATCTAACGGTCGCGATCTGTGAGTAGAATGTTTTTATGAGCACTACGTGGTTTGCCTCGTAATGGGGAACTTCCCACCTACTTCGCATCAGATAAATTTCGTGTGCCAGACAAAGCCGAATCTTGTTGGTGATTCATGTAGATGACTTGGACGATCAAATGATCCGAGGACGTAAGTGTGGTTAGTCAATTCACAGTTGTACCAAAAAACATCTCAAGCATTGCACCTAGCCACGCCTTAGCCACATAATGTTTGTGAACATGTTTGTCGCAACTATTTGGGAATGAGGCAAGTCAACCAAATTTCCTCATTGAGCAGTTTTTTGCCAGTAACGCAATCACCATCTGGCAGACAAGCATCCGTCAGCATAGCGCCCCATCTGTAGGCCACTTCGCAACATGAGAATATATGACTGCATAGCGGATACGCAATAAAACGCGTGGAGGACTGCGTGTCCAAGGGAGAGTTAAAGTAGGCACCTCGCGCAACTTTATCCTAGCATGTGGTAGCTTCTAATCACCTCGAATGGCCTCCAATGTTATATTACTCATTTTTATGGCCTGATTTCACGTATTAGACTTTTATTTGCAATTTGTGGCATTTGAAGGCTTTAAAAAAATGGTTTTGGGTTCCTTGTAATCGCTTGTAATGGCTAAGAATGGCTTCTATGATTTCACTGACTTGGAAAATGTCGTGGGAAGCAGGAGCGTGGATGTATTGCATTCAATCATGGTTTCTTGCCATGGGGTTGTTTATCTGGAAGGAAATCATTGTGATGGTTCTTGTTGCAAACATAGGCTTGTCATTCAATCTTGGGCAACTATATGCGAACTGCTTGGTTTGCGACTCGCATAGATGCAAGGTGGCGGGTCCACATCATGACGATGGTAGGTGCATGTTTTGCTTGTCAGTACATTATAAATGTCGACTTCGGACTTATGTCTAGTTTATGCCTGTTTTCAAGCCGCACATAAGCAACGAACTGCCATCGTTGGAAGCCAATCTCGCATGTAATGTTCGAGCGACCAAGTAGACAGCGACCCTAATCGATGGGAACCTTTTTGAGTTCTCAGCAGGTTGACGAAGTTTCTCGTACACACACCAATTTTTTTTTCGATTTAAAAAACAGGATCCAATTCACAGGCACTGAAGAACAGTACCCAATTTTTTCCGAACAGCGAGGAGCATCCAACCCACGGATCGTGCGGACTCCGAGGCCGCTTTCATTGCTCTTAGATGCATGTGCAGAGATCCTCATTCGTCGGTGTATTTGGAACATTTTTGTCCCATTTCACCGGAGCTGTAAAAATCAAACAGAAGAGTATTCTTCCATCCGTCGGTCTCGATCCATGCGTGAATTTGACGGCATTCAACATGATCGTTTTTTCCCTCAGACGGGCATCCAATGGGACGGCGCTCCCAAGACAGGCCCCTCCGACTGACCAGGAAGGGCGAAGGCATCATCTAGCTACGAATTCCGACGGAAGGCAGCCCGCATCAAGACGGGTGTCGAACAAGGCACCTCGGACAAATTTATCCTTCAATCTTATAGATAATTGTAAAACTTAGATATTTGATACAATACCAATTTTTTGGATGATTTATATTTTATATTATTGTGAAATATTTAAAATTTTATGTACGACTTGCAATGGAATCTAAAACATAGCAATTCTCAAGGTTTGTGGTGGTTTGGAGCAATTCTCGTAGCTGAAGACTGAAATTAAATTTTTTTGGTGGATTTTTATACTTTACGGATTCCCTTATATGCAAGTAAACCCTCATGGCGTGTAGTGGCTTGAATTGAAATTGTTTAATCTGAAATTTGTTTATGCCGGGGGCTGTTCCTTCGGCTGTACCTTGAAATGACTTCTCCGGAAAACTCAATGTCAGTGTCACCTCCCTGTGTCTGCCGACTAGTTCGAACTTGCTTGTACCCTTTCGTCGCCGTGCTCGTACGCTGGAGTGCGCCGCACCCCGCACTGGATATGCCTGACGGTGAAAATCGTCATCATGTTCACCCACTTGCAAACTCAGTA
>SZWC01016998.1:11318-21877 GCA_023375785.1 Penium margaritaceum
GGGGGGGGGAGGGGGCTCAGTGTATTGGTACAGTGTATGGGACAGTGTATGTGGTGGGGGTCTAGTTTTGTTCACTAGTGTATGGGGTGTTGCAGTCTATGTTGTCTGTTTCTTGTTGTATGGGGGTGGGGGGGGGGGAGGGGGCTCAGTGTATTGGTACAGTGTATGGGACAGTGTATGTGGTGGGGGTCTGGTGGTGTGTTATGTCAGCCTCTGTTTTCCGTGTGTCAATTAAGTTATCGTGGTTTGGTTTTGGAGGTGTGTACACTAGTGTATCTTGAAAGTGAATTCTCATACATTTTGTGATACACTGTCTAATACACTCTTGCAATACACTGTTACCCCGGGGGGGGAGGGGGGTGTTCATCTGTCATGTGAGGCAATACACTAGTGTCAGAAGGAAGTTTCTTGCATGTGCTCAGTAACTGAGTTGGTGAGTACTTTCGTAGAAGGTGTGGTTTGTACCAAAGAAATGTTATGGAAGGTTCGTATCCATTGATCTTTACATGTTCACTGTCTTGGTTATGAACTGGTTTGGACATGCCATGATACGGAACTTTCTTGGAAGGTGTGTCTATTTTAGGCTTTTTCGTGGTTGTTTCTTGTGTCACTTGGCGGTTTATGAAACTGGTATACCCTGTTTCCTGGAAGGTTCGTCTGTGGTCATGTGTGACTTTTCACTGTTGTGACTGTGTATAAAAGTAGGGTGATTACCCATAAATGGTCTGTTGTAGATTCTCGAAAGTGGTCGAAGTTGTCAGAAAGTTTGGGAAGGTTTGCAGGAGGGCGAGGCCAGTTGGCAGAATTTCCCTCGACCGTTGGAGTGAAAAATGGGGTCTCGACGTACAAGCGGGGTCTCGTCACTATTTGTGTAGTGACAGAAATATCCACTCAGAAGATTAGGGACTCGTGTACATCTGGTACGTAACATACGTGTCCCCAAATGTTACGTCGAGCAGAACATGAGTGGATCACAGGGTTGACGTGCGTGAAAATAGATAATTCAGTTAATGGAAACAATAGGATGTTTTGTGCAAAGTAGTAAGTGTACTTTGACGACAAGTGTCAGTTGAGTCAAGCACATATATACAATGACAAGAATAAACTGACACGTGTTAGGTCCTCGGCGGTCGAGCCAAACGTCGCGTGAGAGGTCACGTCGTGAGTGGCTTCTTTGAGCATCTCTGTCGAGAAGTTAGGGTACTTCGAGAATGTCGAGGTGAGTTTTACAAAAGCAAAGAAGTACAGTGATGTCGAGAAGTGGACAAAACAATATCGAAACATTGATATGGTTCACAACACTTATGTCGACCATTCAGGAGAGTGGTCGAAGTTGTTAGAACCTTCCCGGAGGAAACACCGGAGGTCTGGACAGGTGGAAAAAAATTCCATCAACTGAACATCATAAAAGTCCTGGGGTCCTCTCGCGGTGGGCCACTAATGAAATGACAAAAATGCCCACTCTTGAAGTTTAGGGACTCGTGTAGGGGCGTAACACTTTCCCCCTAGTAGTCCTGACGTCCCCGTGCATTAGGAGAGATAAGCCGCTGGCAACGATAGTAGCCGCCAATCAAAAGATGGACGCCTCGAAGGTTGTCGTAGGCTCTTAGATATAATCTGCAACATCATGAATGAGAAACTTCCTGAAACCGTCCTGACCGCTTGTCACTTAACTAGGCGTCAGCGCTAAGTCAGTGTGTGATGACAGTCACAAGTCACGCACGAAACTGCAAGGGTCTGGGTAGGGACACGTACAGAGTGTTAGGAAGCTCCAATTCAATGTAATTGAAGAGAAAGTAAAAACTGAGCAGAAATCCACTTACATAGCTGCCGGCTGCCTACAGTTTCTAGAGGCCAAGGTATTTTTCTACATGCTAGCGGTTGTACCAACTCTGCAACCGGCAACAAGGGAGTCGGCTCTGTTGCAATCTCTGCTACCACTACTGCTGCTGCTGCTACTACTACCTGAGAACGTCACGACAGATGTGCCATCCACTGCCTCGGGGTTAGATTGCATGGGATTCGATTACCATCCTAGGGTCGAACTTGACCCGCCAATGGCATGGTAGCAGCAATTTTCTCACATACAGCAAGAATTCAGATGTGTAGTCCATGAGGGATTGGTAAATTAGTTACACAAATACAGAAACTGACACGTGCCTATCCACACGTCCACATCGACCATATGTGCATGTCGGTACATGTAACCACATCTACATTCACAACGTGCAATCGTAATATTTACAACATGTTTTTAAAGTTGCACCTTGTGAGTTCTTACTAATATCCAAGGTGGGCATAACAAAAATCGACTATGTGGGAGAAAACTTTAGATCCTTGCGTAAGATTCCTCTACCACAGAATCTACTGTTTTGCCATTTAACCTGGCATCTGAAAGCTTCATGTGTCTCAATCATTAGTAGAGATGTAGATGCAGGAAGATTCAAGAGGTCAGTTGCATATTTATGTACTCCACAATTCTAACACTTATCATCAAAGTACAATAACTACTAATTTCACATTTTTCCATTGTCACGATTCCTTGGATCCTCTTTTACTCCGCAACTTATACTTATTCACAATCTATGTTCAGCTCAGGGTAACACTTGGTATCGGAGCACAATGGTGCTCCGATACCAAGTCCTAGGCAACAACCTTACACAAGTCTTCAGCAGATCTCTGCCATCCAGAGAATCACAGACCTTGCAATGGCAATAGTTAACGGAGTGGGTGGATCCTATGATGAGCACCAATAACCGGCGACGACTTCCACAATTGAGGGACAATAACGATCGATGCACAAAGCTCTCTGGGAGACCCGGTTAAAAACAATGATGGGATTTACGATGAATGGTGTAGCTCCGACAACTCAAATGTCCAATCTAGTTGCAGATTCATTGGGCTCAACGATCCCCTTCCCTCCAACGTTGTCCGATGAGTTGCCATCTTGCATGATGGGAGGAGGCACCGGTGGACATGCTTGCACGAATAACAACTTATACCAAAAATTGTCAGGGCTTAAGAGCCTTGACAAGAAACTGTGCCAACAACTCACTAAAGCGACGTAGGAGCTATAGAATGCATGCACACACACAACATCATCATGTGCGGGGTATCCAATTGCCTCTAAGTACCTACTCATGGTGAACAGATACGTCTTGACCTGGCTATTCACCATGAAGATTCAGCTTGCCAGCCAACCATCCAGCCTATGTCTGTCACTTGATGGTCAAGGGGTACGAGGCACGCCACAAGAGAGATGCATTGGTGCAGATGGGTGATGGTGGCAAGCTACTAGGGGCAAAGCGTCAGGACAACCTCTTTAACGTGGAGACCAAGGTACTCATCTAATTCCTTTGTCCAAGGAAAAAATTCTCGTCACAGGCCCGGAGCTCCATGTGTTTGTAGGAGGCTACGGTCATCCACTTCTCATTTGAGTGGCCCTACACCCCAACGTGTCACCCAGTCCAGTATGTCCTTGTCCTCGGCAGAACTATTTTTTTTAACTCAATGAACTTAATGTGCTTGGGCTTGCCATTGATGTAATACATTTTTTCACAATACTCGGCTACTCTCTGATGACAGGAGACTTAAATAATCACTTTGTTGCTTCTCCCTCAAGACACGTTGCTATACTTTTCATCCATTGTTCTCTCTCCCTGTCCTTTGGAAACAATCACATTTTGTTAGGCTAGGGATGCGGCTAATGACTCTGGAAGTAGTCTATGTAGGAGGAGCTTGCCACCCTCAAAGAGCATGATGTCTTTGAGCTTGTTTATTTATCAAGAGGTCACAAGGTTGTTTCAACACGTAGGATGTATCACAGAAAGCTGAAGCTAAATGGCTCAATTGACCGACATTTGGCACGCACACTAACCTCCTTGTTCTCTTAATTCCTAGGAACTGACTCTGATGAGACATTCGTAACGTTGGTCAGTTAAAATCGTTATTTCGTGTACATATTCTTGCCTTTTCTGTGGATGCGAGTGCGCAGGGCATGTCGGCCTTGAGATAAGAGACGTCGCATGTTGAGCGTGTGCATCACATGCTCCAAGGAAAGCTCCCGCCACATGCTATAGCCCATGACTCACGTGCCTCAGCTCCAACTGAGTCGCATGCCCATCCTCTAGCTTGCCCACCTTGGTGTTACCAAACTTAGATGAACCTTAGACCGTGAAATGAAACATGTGATGTGTTTGCCAGAGAGATCTAGATTATAACTTGAACCTGTGTGTGACGTAGGTTTAGGTTTGCCCTGGATGGGCGTTTCCTAGGTTTGACCAAAACATTGGTCTAGGGGCTAGATTTGCCCTCGAATGGCGAGAGCGAGCTGGCATGGGTGGCAGGCCTTGCTGACCGGCTGCCCTGAGTGAAGCACATAATTTGTGCTTTATTCTCTCCCCCTCTCTTATGAGTGAGGTCCTGACACTTAGTGTCGAGACCCTAACCATGGCCATGACAAGGTTGGACCTAGATTTCACTAAACTCAACCGTTTTGAGTGATTCAAAACTCTTTTTGAAGCTCTTGCAATTATCAACCATTGTTCATGCTCTTTTTATTTTACACGACCATGATTGGGAGCTTGAAAAAAAACGATGCAAACAATGCCTTCTTACATGGAAGGCTCAAGGTGGAAGTTTACACGATCTAGTGTCCTAGCCTTAATGGGAAATCCAACAAGGTATCGCTTGTCTACAAGGCCTTATTAGGAATTGGTGTTTCTACAACAGAACCTCGAACATATCCATACGGCTGGCATATATGATGCCATTTCTGTGTACATTATCAATTATGTTTTGCCAGTTTAGAAGCATGAACCAAGACGAGTCCGGCGTGACATTCACACGCAAATCCCTTCCGATAAACCTCTCACCCTCAACCCCTTAGTATGTGGGTTTATCCTTGAGTTACCAAGGGACCCTCTCTTAGCAACAATACTGCCGCTATTGACCGAGGTGCCTTATTGTGCGACTCTTCCGACGGCGTCTACACCAAGGTGCGCTACAAAATACTTGTAGGATCAAATGATGTGTGCATTGTGATAATTTGAGTAGAATGAGTGTTGGGGAAGGAAATAATCTTTGCACTTGATATGTTTGTACAATGCAATGTACAAAGTCTTGGGGAAGATTGGTGTTCCTAGAACAACACAGAAGCTTCTTTATATTCCAGCTTCTCTGAGCCAGTCAAGAGCACCTCGGTGCATTGAAGCCCTCTACAAAGGCATGAGTAATTCATTCATTATGTACCACACATTAGGATCCTTCTAATAAATAAATAAGGCCTCAATCCATGAAGAAACAAGTGGAATATGGTCATTTGTGTGATTCATGTGTGATTGCAGCTGGTAGCACCACCAACAGAGATCACAGTTGCCCAAAGCATCCTTGCTTGCGAATGCGTCTCCAGTCACCATTTTGAAATACCCATAGCATCCAATGAACCTTGACTAACGGGCTAATTTTCCATCCAGGCATTCTTTGGCTTGAGTGGGAAAGAAAGTCACTCCGTCGTGCTCAGGGTGAATCTGGCATATCTCTTGTTTCCCACGGGAGCATTCCCCACATTTGGACGGCCATATCTTTGTTGTCCCTGCACCAAATGACCCCGTTCTTGGGTAAAAATTGTATTTTTTCCATGTAAAATATAATAATGATATCAAAACATGCATATGTGTTCAACACGATGATTCATTCATGACCAGTGACTCACATAACATCACCTCCTCTCCATGGATGCATCATCTCTGTGCGCTCTTGGTTAATCGCATTGCCCTCATTGAAGTCAGCTTTGGGAATCCACCAGATCTTGTCTAGCCTACGGCCAAAGCATTGCAGAAGATATTGCAACTCGTTCCCGTGTCAACGGTGCTTGAGAGCCTTCTCAACTACCTTCCACAACTAGTAGAGGAGGAGCCTGTCCACGCACTGGGAACCGCGCATGTGGCTCCTTGTAGGCCTTGAGGAAGGAAGTGTGGAGTACATGATAGATTCCATAGTTTCCTGGTAGCACTAGCGAGTTGCTCATTGCTGACTGATTCTCCTTCACTAGAATAGGGTCCATCCACCAAGGCTTGAGCTTGTCCCTCTCTGCCCCCGCCAGCTGCAAGTTTTACGTGCTGAGTAGCATCTTCTTTCCCACCAAGAACTCCTTGACTTTCTAGTTCTTGTGCGCTTTCTGCTATGCCTTGTGAAGTGTGTTATGTACACTTTGCCAAATCTCCATGAAGTCATGCATAGACTACTTCACCATGGGTAGGTCTTACCTCATCTCCGTGTTTGAGGAGCATCCAGGTTGCACCCTATACACCATCTCAAATGGAGGCCTCCTCATTGAGATGTTCACCGGTGAATTATAGACTAACTCAGCTAACGCAAACTTGTATCTAAACACGTCACCATCGGACTCCAAATTCCTCCACAACAGCTACTCCATGGTCTGGTTTTTGTTTGGTTTGCTCAGTTTGGCCATGTATTTGGGGATGGTAGGCCGACGAGAGAGCCACCCGGCACCCAAATCATTGAATAGTTCCTCCCAAAATTGGTAGGTGAAACACGGGTTGTGGTCCGAGACCATGCACTTTGGAACTCCGTGAAGTTTGATGACTTTTTTCAAGATGAGTTGAGTTGTATCCACTGTTGTGACCTTCTCGGTGCACATGATAAAGTGCGCCATCTTGCCGGACCTATCCACCACCACACAAACCATGGTGTTTCCTGCTTCTATCGATGGAAGACCCCCCATAAGTTCTAATGACATGTCTGTCCATGATTCCTCCGGCACCAATAGTGGCTGCAACTCTCCTTGCGTCCATGTACTCCAGGACTTGATCCTTTGGCACATGTCACGACTACTCATGTACTCTTTCCAATCCTCTCCCATAATTTCCTACCAATGTTGACATAGAAGCCTTTTCAAGGTCTTATCATGGTTGAAGTGGCCACTTTAGTGTGAGTCGTGAGCCTCCTCCAACAACATCTGTCCCAATGACACACTCTGCAACACTAGAATTTGATTCCCCATGTCATGCTTGCAATATTGGCTGTCCCAATTTCACTCCTTCACCGAATTTATAGAAAATTATTGGTCCTATCCATACCTGTGAGTAAATAGGCAATGGAGAGTTAGGAATATTTCCAGCGCAATTATCGCATGAAGTCCGGGTGATGTGAAAGCAGGTCCACCAGGTTGATTCTCCCTGGTTTATAATGAATCTCGTAGTGGCGCAACCCTCTAGGAGCGCCATCAACTGTGGGTAACAATGACTCAGGTACCATTGCGACTTGAGGTACTCGAGTGTATAGTGGTCTGTGTATACCACTTACCGAAGCGCCTCGATGTAGCGCCTAAAGTGCTTGACTGCATTGACCACTGAGCCATCTCTTTCTCAAGGATTAGGTAATTGAACTCAGCCTCTTTCAACTTCTTGGAGTAGTACACAATGGGCTACAACCCCTTCCCTTGCTCATGCATCAGTACCTCCCTGATCATATAGTTGCTTGCATCCTTCACCAACACATATTCATTGCTCTTATCTTGGTGCATGAATAATGGTGCTTCATATGTGGCAACCTTCATTGCTCCAATGGCCTGTCCAACATTTGTACCCCATTTTCAATGTTGCCACTTCTTGAAGAAGTCCATCAAGGGTGCTTCTATTGCCACGTGTCCTTAATCATACACCCACTATTAGTTTGTAAAACCCAGAATAACGTGGATGTCATTCACGGGTGCCAAATCTGGCCACTCCTCTACTTCCATTTTCATTGTGTCTATGCGGATCACCCTTCCGCTGCCGATGTGCCTGAGGAACTCCACCTTGTGCTTTGCAAACTCATACTTGCTGAGTTTGGCAAATAACCACTCCTTTCTCAGCACTTCCATTATCATTCAAAGGTAATCCTAGCGCTCCTCCATCTTCCACGAGTAGAGAGGATGTCCTCAATGAAAAAGACCACAAGCTAGTCCAAGTAGGGGTGGAACGCCTGGTTTACTAGTGCCATGAATGTAGCAACATTATTCGATATCTCGAAAGTGTCCATGATGCATCCAAAGCATGGTCTTTTCCAAATCCTCCTTCACAATACGGATTTGGTTGTATCTTGATCTCAGGTCCAATGTTTTGAAGACGTGCGTGCCTAGTAGATGGTTGAATAACTTTATGGCATGTAGCAACAACTAGTGGCTCTTAACCATGATGTCGTGAGTGTTGGCACTAGTGGGTATGGAGGCACCCTCAAGGATGTGTAGCTCTTAATGATGCACGATACCAGTGTTTGGGGAAGCCAATGGACACCNGCCCAAATCGGAGCAGTAGAGCCCCTGCTACGGCCGTCGAAGTAACCCTTGGTGGAGCCGCCCACCTTGCCTTGCACGCTAGGCAACGGGAGGCGCTTCGACGATGACCCGTCGAAGCGCCTTTCCTCGCCCAGAAGTCAACGAGAAGTTTACCCTGGTCAAGGAGGTTCTTATGGTTGCCTCATTCATGCCCTTGGTGCATTTGGAGCCCATTGGAGACGAACTCGGATCACTGGCGGTGGATTATCCCGCCACCCATGGCGGGTACCAGATTCCACCCGCCTAACACCCGATTTTCGGGCTAGGCTAACTTTCTGAATACTCACTCAAATCGAGCGATTCAAAGCTCGATCCTTCATGGAAAAATCCAAGGAATCCAAATCTAGAGTCAGATCAGGTGTTTGACTACTCAGTGGTAGAACAAGGGAGTACGATCAACGGAACTCATGGCAAAGGGCACACCATGTCAACAGTGAGCACCTGGTAGTCGAAACACAGCCAATTCACTACTCCCTTAGCTGACACGACTCGCCTTAACCTTTGCACAAAGCTGTTGGTTTTCTTGGCAGATTTTGTCCAATCCACGTAGGATATCCTCCATGAGGAGATCCAACGCAAACATTTCTTGACAAACTGTGGTTGAATTCTGATGCCTCCGCGTTTCCATTTGTGACAAAAAATACTTCTGGACCAACGTAGTGGCATCAGATTTGCCGCCTTCCTTGCGATCTGTGCAAAAGTGAAGCAAATGTCTGTGTGCTCTGATACGAAATGTGAGGCAAGGGGAACCTGACGTGACAAGTAGGGCAGTGGGTTAGGTGCAATCAGCTTGTTGTAGCAAGCTAGGAGAGCAGTAGGCTAGCCAGTTGAACAGTACACATACCTTGTACTTTGCTCATTATATTTAACCTGTCATAACATGTGTTTTCCGGTTCTGGCTTGCACACATCTCCAAGTCTATCTTTTCACTGCAAATGCGTTCTCCACACACCAAGGATAATCTCCAGAGAGTACACACTCACATCCGGTATAAGAGGCAGAGCCACGCGATGGGCGGAAGTGCTATCGGAGCTCTACAGTCTTCAAGGAGCGAAAGGCACATAGTACTCCAGACAACATCGAGGCTAGAAGAGAGGGAGATTGTTGGACTAGACTTAGAATCAAAAGCACGAGCGAACCTCTGGAAAAAAAATCTATATCTCTAGAGCATCCACACGGCCTACCGTTCACACGCAGGAGACAAAGGGTGACTCCCACGCACCTCGAAGACACCAAACTTTCATCCCTGACTACCAGATCACTTCCAAAATTTTATCCATTGTTGCAGCACCATTGCCAATTTTTCTTGACATCTCCAGGATCAAAGAAATCCACATGAACCATTGAATAGGCCCTACAGCAGATCGTAGAGCAGTTGGGAGTCCTGAAGCTGGGGAATGAGCAGCTCAATAAGCAAATGACTGACCTGCAAGATGGGACTATCAGGTTTGGACGGCTCGTTCAAGGAGCTCGCCAAGACCAAAGCCAAACCCTCTGAAACTGTTCAATCCCTCAGTCAAGTTTTCCAGCGTACGAACATGGTTGTTTACGATGAATAACTACTTTGGGGTTCTGGGTCACCCTCAAGAGGACGATGCTGTCTGTGCGTCGTTCATGGTAACGCTACTACTTGGAGCAATATTGCGGTGGTGGACGCAGCTGAATCTGCTGGCCACTTGAGGTGGAGGTGGGAACACAGTTTTGCAACATACCGTGTTGTGGCCGCCGGGCACATGGCAAAGCGCACGTGCCAATGACATGGGAGCAGTTTGATCAAGCTATCAAAGATCGGTTCAACCTCGTGAATGCTTCCATGGTCGTACTCAACAAGCTAAAGTAGTTAAAGCACTTCAGCTTAGTCCAAGAGTACGCGCATCAATTCTTGGCACTGTGCTGAGAGATTAGTGAAACGAGCAAGCTAGAGATGGCAGAAAAGTACCATGACAGCTTGAAGGTGGTTCGGCACACGCTAACACTAAGTGAAATTATAGAGTTCCAGGCGATGGTGGCCACTGCAGAGCGCGTTGATGTAACAAACCTGGCAATAAATACGCCACTTTGTTATGTTGACCTAGACCGGCGCCTTAAGTTTAAAAGGGCTGCCGCGTCTGTTGTCCAGAACATCAGGGTCTGGACGGCGAGGAGAATTCCTCGCCGACCAGCCCTGCGAACCGGAAGCTTCGAAGAAGCTTCCGATTCGCAAGAGGGCGACCGGATAGTG
>SZWC01016998.1:27550-42131 GCA_023375785.1 Penium margaritaceum
AAGATCCTCCCTAAGTGGGTCGGACCATTCAAGGTCACTCACAAGATTGGTGAGGTTGCTTACCGCCTTGCTCTTCCAAAGGTCATGAAGATCCATGACGTGTTTCATGTCAGTCTTCTCGCACCTTATGCAGCATCAGGAACGGTTCAGCCACCGCCTGTAATGCTCGCAAGTGACGGTCAGTATGAGGTACATGGGCTCCTCCAACACCGCGAACGTACACGCGGTAAACGTGTTGTGAAGGAATACCTCGTGAGCTGGGCCGGTTGTGGACCTGAACACAACAGTTGGGAGCCTGAGAGTCGTGTCCCGGCCGCTATGATCAAGGACTATTGGCAAGACCAGGCTGCTCGCTTTCGCACTCGTGCCCCCGGGGGTACCACCCTGGCACAAACCCCACACAGGGAACCTTCACTTGTCAGAGTACAGACAAGAGCACAACGGCGGCGATCTCGGACGCATGGGGACGCCCAGGCTGATGGTCGCGAGGACGCTCCTCGCAAGAGGGGGAGGAAGCGTTAGCCGTGAAAACTTTTTATGTGAACTTGGCTGATCTGTGTACGATCTTGTGCTCGTGAAGGATAGCAATCTCAATCTTTTGAGTTTTCTCTCCCTGTGCAATGGCGCATGATCCAATGGATGCACCTATGAATGTTTTGTTGACCAACAAAGCACGTCTCCTTCCACCAACAACCATTCTAGACCCCCTTGAACCGAGGACGGTTCACAATAGAGGGGGGGGAATGCAACAAACCTGGCAATAAATACACCACTTTGTTATGTTGACCTAGACCGGCGCCTTAAGTTTAAAAGGGCTGCCGCGTCTGTTGTCCAGAACATTGGGGTCTGGACGGCGAGGAGAATTCCTCGCCGACCAGCCCTGCAAACCGGAAGCTTCGAAGGAGCTTCCGATTCGCAAGAGGGCGACCGGATAGTTCCGCGCACTATCCGGCCGCGGCGAACGCAAGCCCATCGCGAATATTCGCAATGGACTGCGCAAGGCCTGCGCAGTCGCATTGGGCATCACCTAATGCGACATCGCAAGGACCTCCACCCCATCGAGGGGCCCCTCACGAGGTCTCTCACCATGGCGAGGGGGCTCGCGAGGGGCCACCGGCGGGCGTTCCGACGGGACCACCCCGCCGAGTGCCACCTCCACTCGGTGGCATGGCGAACACGTTTTTATAAACGTGTTGACCACGCCATCGGACGAGGGGCGCCGAATGGTGGCAAAATACCCTCGCACGCGCGAAGATATTTTGCCACCATCTCCCCATCCCTAATCACGCCGGAAACTTAGGGTTTCCACGTGGACAACATAATATTGTTTAACGGGTTGACTCGACGAGAGAAATGTATCTAGTCGAACCGCGTCAACCCGCCGACAAAATGGATGGATAAAATAATATCCTCCATCCTCCCTCTTGGGTTGCCCTATGACGAGAATGGACTCCGCGCCCCGACCTTGGTCGGGGCATACTTGTGAGAGGGGTCATTCGTGAGAGAGGATACTTCACGGCGAAGTTAATCTCCACGACCAACCTACACGATTGCGAGGAGCAATCGGGTCCCGAGGGCTCAATCACCCACAGAGGCTCGCACCCTGTTTCACCCGCCGTGTTACAGTTGACATGCTACACTACCATCGAGGGGGTTCCGTGAGAAGCAAGAGAATTTCTAGTGTCGAGCACAACACCAACAAACTGATCCCAGGGAAATTGACAAAGTGCAAGGAATCCATCGGTAGAGCAACCTGTGTGGTACAAACTATTGGATCTACAGAAAGCTTGGGCACCACAAGAAGGAATGCAAGGAAAAGCAACAGGGAAGCGACAACCAACATTGAGTGGCGGACAACCAACAACAATGAAAACTTCATTTGCATCAGCAAACACCATCTCCCAAAGTCTTTTGATGACTAGGGAACTACCAAGTGTATTGCTACAGAACGAAGGGAGCAGTAGTGTTCCGGGAATCCACCTGGGACACTACTACTCCCTTCATCCCGTAGCAGTACACTTGGCAGTTCCCTGGTCGTCAAAAGAATGCAAACGATCTGCAAACGACAAGGGATGCCAGACTCGTTAGCAGATAATAGGTTTCCTTGATTGTGGCGTGTCGCACTTGCTTTTCAGCGATGAGCTCGCAGAAAGACTGAGGCTTGCACAATTACCTAGGAAGCCAACTAAAGCCAAGTTGGTGCAAGGAGAGTTGAAGTGTTGGTTTCGTCTAAGCCTTTGAGGGTCCGTATGGGCAAGCTGTCGTGTGAAGTGAACTTTTGCATGTGCCCAATGGATGCCTATGATGCCATTTTGGGGTGTCACTGGCTTCACCGGCGGAAGCTTGCTATGGATTGGGTGTCCAACCAGGTGAAGGTGAAGAAAAGTGGAGATCAGATGGTTTTGCCACTATGGGCTGAGGAAAAGGACTTCAAGGAAGGCAAGGTACAACAATTGAGTTACGTGGAGCTGAATTGCTATTAGCACAAGGGGGACCAAGTGTACCTCGTGTGGATACAATAGAAGGAAGCAGCTGAAGAGGTGGAAGTGTTGGTTGTTGATGTAAAGCAACAAGGAGAGCAACAAAAAAACCAAGAACAGAACTGTCAGAAGGCATCAAGGGAGTGTTAGATGCTACAGTGATGTTTTTCTTACTGAGCTACCAGAAGGTTTATTAGCGAAGCTGGACATCAACCAAAAAACTGACCTAGATTTGGGAGCGAATCCAACAGTGCGTGCCGTATATTGCATGACAAAAAATGAGCTCAGTGAGCTGAAGAAGCAGTTGGAGGAGCAGATGGAGCAAGGATACATTAGACCATTGTTGTCAACCTATGTTGCACCGGCCCTCTTTGTTAAGAAAAACAACAGGAGAGATGCAGATGTGCGTGGACTACCGCGCACTGAACAACGTAACCATCAAGAACCATTGCCCATTGGCAAGAATTGAGGAGCTGTTTAATTAACTGAGGGGAGCGCAATTCTTAAGCAAGATTGGATTGCTTGGGGTACCATCAGATCCAGATGCGGAGTAAGATGTGGAGAAGATGGTGTTTGGACGCGGTACGACCATTTCGATTACTTCCTCATGCCGTTTGGGTTGACCAATGCTCCTGCAACATTCATGAGTCTCATGAACAAGATCTTCCACCCTCACTTGGATAAGTTCATGGTGTTCCTCAACGGCATCCTCATCTTCTCTTGAACTCTGGAAGAATATCAACGATATCTTTGGCAGGTGCTAGACATTCTCTGAAGAGAGAAGTTGTTTGCCAAGCTCTCCAATTATGAGTTTGAGAAGAGGGAGATGGATTTCCTTGGGAACATTGTGATAGACAAAGTTCTCTGCATGGATCCAAAGATGGTGGAAGCAGTGAAGAAGTGGCTGACACCAAAGTGTGTGCATGACATCCAGGTCTTCCAGGGAATTTTTAATTACTATCAGAATTTTATCCGGGGGTATGCACAGAATGATATGCCACTGATCTAGTTGTTAAGGAAGGATCACCAATGGGAATGGGGCGAGAAAGAATAGAGGAGCTTTGAAGAGCTCAAGTCTACAATGTGTGACAATATGGTCCTGGTACATCCGGATTCATCCAAGGAGTATGTCATGGCAACGGACGCAAGTGACTATGCCATTGGGGTAGTATTGATGTAGGATCACGGAAAGGGCCAGCAGCTGATTGCATACGCATCTCGCAAGCTACGATGTGCGGATCTGATCCACGCAATCTGTGATAAGGAGATAGTGGTTGTGATCCATGCCTTCAAGCATTGGCATTGTTATCCAGAGTTGTGACGTTGCATAGTCTTCAAGGATCACTATGCCCTGACGTTCCTAAAGACATGACAAACCTAAGTCATCGACAGACTTGCTGGATGGATTTCTTGGAAGGAATTTTTGACTGCAAGATCTTGTACAAGCATGTGAAGATGAATCTGACAGATCCTCTATTGAGGAGGCCAGACTTCAGCCTCAATGTCTTCTCAGTCCCGATGGGATCTTCAGTCATGCATAGCCTGTTCAAGTATGGCTATGGCATGGAAAGGGAGTTCACGGGAGGTGTGGTAAAAGATGCAAACTGGGATGGAGTGCATTGGCAAAAATATAGGAGCAAAAGATTTTTGTGTTGGACAATACGCCGTTGGAGAACTTTTTACTAGAGGAGGTGCATGATGCCCACTACTCGTGCCACTTTGGCTTTGACAAGAAGCTCAAATCCTTGGCACGCCAATACTAGTGGTCGTTGATGGCGACTGACCTTAATAGGTTTTTTAACAGTTGAGGTATGTGCCAACGCATCAAGGCGCGGAGGAACAAGCCACTAGGAAAGATGCAACCATTGCCTATCCATAAGAGGCCATGGATAGACATCTCGCTTTACTTCATCAGTGGGTTGCATGTGGAACAATATGGTAATGAGACGGTGTTGGTGGAGTGGACCGGTGATCCAAGATGGAACACGTCATTGCATGCCATGAAAGCATCATGGCTACTCGAGCAACTCAACTCCTTCCTAGTCATGTCATCAAGCTACATGGAGTGCCACAGTTGGTGGTCTCAGATTGCGATCCGCGCTTCACTTCGTGGTTCTGGAGAGATATCATGGGAAAGCTTGGCACGAGGGTTTAGCTGACCACAGCATACCACCCACATAGCGATGGGAAGATAGAGGACATAAATCAGACATTGGAGCAGTTGCTACGGAGCATGATCCTACCGGATGGAGAGGGTTGGGAGGAGAAGCTCGGAGTGGCAGAGTTCGTCTACTACTCAGTGGTGTCAACATCAATAAGGAAGTCACTGTTTTAGGTGGTTTATGGCCACCAACCACTAAGCCCAGCCGTCCTTCCTACAACATCTATTCTGGCTATGTAGCACATTGCTGATGGATTTGCCACCACATGCTGCGTGGTGTAGCAACGGCTGTTGAAAGCATAGAAGCAGTAGAAGCAGTAGGCATGTCAAGATCTCCCATTATTTGGTCATAAGGAAAGAAAAGGGGGAGGATCAGTCACCACAACATGTTGCTCAACACAAATCACACTGAGTGTATAGAATTCCATTCCATTTCCTTTCTTCCTATTATGGGAGCCATCGTTCGACGCTGTGATTAAAATAATCTTAGGTCATCATAATGACCTAAGATGCATGTCTTGGTATAATCATGACATCTTACATGAGAGACCGTGTGATTTTGATCCAAGAATCGGGTCATTTGGTGCACAGAGAACAAAGATATAGCTGTGAAAAGGTGGGCGGAACACCCCAGAAAACAAAATGTGTACCAGTTCGACCCCGAGCACGGCGGAGAAAAAAATTGTGCCCATCAAGCCAAAGAATCTCTGACTGATGCTTAGCCAATAAGAGAAAGTTTATTGGGGATTGTGGGTGCTTCAGGATGACAGCTCGAGGCGCATTTGCAAGAAAGGGCACAATGGACTGCCGTGACCCCCGTTGGTGGTACTCACGCATGGATCACACAAACGGCCATAACTCAGCCATTTCTTCACTGATTGAGACATTATTTGGTGCATAAAAAATACCACGATACGCACCCTATGATATATGTATTGTCTGAATCATTGCACCTTGCTTGAGGGATTTGGAGAGCCAAGGGTGTGTGTGCTCTCTGGAGATCAGCCTTGGTGTATGGAGAGTACAGTCGTAGCGGAAATATAGATTTTGGAGATGTCTGGAAACCAGAACAGGAAAACAAAGGTTATGAAAGGTTAATTACAATGAACAAAGTACAAGGCATTTGTACTGTTCAGCCGGCTAGCCTACTGCTCTCCTAGCTTGTTACAACAAGCTACTTGCACCTTAACCCAGTGCCCTACTTACACCTAATTCTTAGTGCAAGAAGTGCATGGCCGTCGATTGTCCAGACTGGTGGTCTGTCTTGTCCCTTGGTGAACCGCCGCATTAGCTAGATACATCTCACGGCCACTGCGGGTGTGTCTCGGTGGTGGATGCGGCTGCCGTCTAGTACACGCCACAAGATATGCTGCGACTTTTGAACAGTCACAGCCACCATTTTGCTGCCACTGTTGACGGCAACGTTTTCAGGGGTTCACCTCCAAGATAGCCCCTTGGTGGGTAGCATAGTTGTTACACTACTCGCCGAGAGGGTGAAAGCTACTCTCCTGTGGCGTGCTCAACGCAAAGCAATACTTCCGCATGTCTTTTGGACATGGTCTCTTACTAGGGATTCCCGCCAAGGTAGTACCTTTCCGCAACATTGTAAGCATGTGTAACTCAAGATACAGATAACAGCTTACACAGTTTGCAGCCACATGCTCATGACCGTGTCTATGTTAAGTATTCCTCTTTCAGCTCCCTTTGATTGGTTGGCTGAACTCAACCAAAATCCACTGAGCCCATGCAACTTGCATGCTAGATTGATCTTAGGTTTGGGAGGCACAAAGGGCCTAAGACATGGTTGCTGAGTAAAGATTCAAACATTTTACTCATTTTTTACATCAGCAGCATCATTCATCTTACAAGCACAGTTGTGAGAGTGATGGACGGAAGTCTGTCCATCACACAGCCACTGCACGTGGAAGTCCCCTGCCCTTTTCCGACTATCCCTATCCCTTGTTGCATCCCTTCTTCCTCTTCCCCTGGGTGCTAGCCACATTGCTCTGGTGCTGATCCACAAGAGGAGAGGTAAGATGAAGTGATGGGATGGGTGCAAGAGTTGCCTCCATCAGAACTGTGAGGGTGATGGACAGGTGCGCAAGGGTAGCCTCTTTGGCGGCTGTCTTCTCCAGGGAGTGATGCAACGCCCATAGGAGAAGCTCCTGTCGATCTGAAAGGATCTCCAGTGCGCTAGTTGGTGAACATGTTGGCGTAGTCAACATGTCGGTGCGCATGTCCGTATGCCCCGATCATGATGGTAGCGAGGTTCAAATACTACAGTGGCCCCAGCTTCCCCAGCCTGGTGTAGAGGCGCATGTCATGCCTCCGGTAGGCACTTTCTGACTCCGACACCCTCTGATGGAGGGTGTTGAACACAGTGAGGTACCAAACCCTGGTTGCATGCTTCTGTGTGGAGAACGGCATCAGTACCAGGTCCCAGTGGCCGCAAGGGTCTCCTCTGGAGCCAGTCCTCGCTGCTTCAATAAAAAACCCAGAAGTCAACCACCATTGCCTGTGGAATGGCATACGCCAGGTCTTGCATTGCTTGTGCTGCTGCATGCAACTGACATGGGTTGGCCCTCTGGTGCTGGAATCAAGTATTACAGCTAGAACCCCTCCGTGTCCACTCACAGCTGGAATCTCCTAGGTGTTGAAGCCTTCCTCATGGATGTGATGTGGTGGCCGTGACTTCAATTTCAAAGGTCAACGCTCGGTAAGGAGTGGGTCGGGGAGCTGGGAAGCACCCGAGGAGGGATTCTACGGCCTTTTGCTCTGTCACAGGCTGCTGAGCAGTGCGACCTGATGCAGCCTCCATGGGAGGGCCCAGCCAAAGCTGGCTGAGTCGCTCCTGGAGAACATGTATAACTGCTGAAAGAGGTACTTCCTCCACTTTGCTATTGGATTCCGAATTCTGCCGACAGAGGTACGGCCGAATTCTCTCACAAGCACTGCATTTGGTGGCCAGGATCCCATCCAGTGTGCTGGTGATGTCCGTTGGGACTGGTCTTAACTTTTTTTTGGGACCCGAATGCCTAAGCTCCTTTTGAGGGAGCTGGCTACTGCAGGGCTCCTACATGCAGCAGCTACTTGATCTCCACTAGCACAGCATGCTGCTCAGACTAGTGCTTTTGGAGCTCGGTGATGGCTCGCTTGCATGGACTCGTTGGCTGGCGAGCTCTGGATGCTGTTGAATCTGCCATGCCTGATGACCCCAGATCCTTGGCAATGACAACTTGCGGTGCCATGTGTGCTGTCCTGATGGTATCGCTGACGGAAAACTATTGGCAGCATTTCCCGCATCCTAATGTGAGTGCGAACATGAATAAGGTCATTTTGAGCCACTGAACCCCCCTCTCCTCAAGAGACAGGGTGAAAGGATCTCCAGCTGCTGCTGCTACTGCTACCATTGCTGTTTTTACTAATAATCCTGGTGTTCACGTCGATGGTTGAGGAGAGGTGAGACGGAGGTCAGCCGCCTGGTATGAGGTGACCGGCAAAAGTTGGCAGACACGGTTAGACTGCAGTTTGACCACGTTTGTTGAGGATTTTGTATTCTTGAGAAAAAATGATGTCCCGGTCGACAATATGGCTGTCCATGATGATGTCAGCAAGGGGAATTCTGATGTCAGAAGCCTGAATACTGACATCAGCAAAGGGAAGAGCCCTTTCATGTTCCCTTTAGGTGCTTCCAAGGTACCTCGAGGCATCTGCATGGTGTCGGCAAAAGGGGCGGTCTGATTGTCCCGTACCTATAGCTATTACGGCCGCTGTGGCTGCTGTGGCTGCTGCTACTACTCTGGTTTCTGCGACTACTATGGCTGCTATGGATGTTGCGACTGCTGCTGTTGCTGCAGCTGCTACGGTTACTACCGCTGCTGCAGATACTGCAGCAGATGATTGCTGTTGTTTCTGCTACTGCTACGGCTATTGTGAGTTCTGTGGCGTCTGCAGCTACCACGGCTGCTGGAGCTGGTTCAGCTGCTGTGTATACTGTGGCTACTACATCTGCTCTGGTTTCTGCGACTGCTGCGGATTCTGCTGCTGCTGCAGCTGCTGCAGATGTTGTGGCTGCCACTGCCGTTGTTTTCATGCTGCTGCTGTTGACGCCAGCTATTGTACCACCGCAGCTACACCCTGCAGTTCTGGTGATGTGGTGGCCCGGTCCTGCCACTGTTACCACTACTGCTCCTCCACTGCCGCTATTGACTTAAACAGGGCTTTGTGGCATGGTGAGTTCTCCTCAGTAGCAGCTGTGACTCTTACTGCTATTCTGAAACCAAGAGAATATGTGTGGAAGCTTCCTAATCATACGTTCCTGATTGATCAGTGATGTCTCAGCAGGCTGACGCGATGGCAAGAAGGCAAGCACAAAACAGCAAAGATTGAACTAGGAGAGAATGTTGTAGTCTAAGTGCAAGTATTTACAGATAGAGATAGTATCTGAAAGGCTTCCAGGATAACTAGGAGTTGTTGAAGCGCCATAATGCAGCGCGAAGCCGTAGGTCAGCTGCACAAAAACCACTTAGAAGCACTGTTTTGGGCTCAACTCGATGCATGCTCATCAAAACAAGACATTGTCTGATCCCATGAATGCAGAATAGAGAGGTATAGTTAATCGACCCAAATTCATACACTCCACAATGAGTGTATCCAAAAGTGTATTCCTGTATCCATGGATTTCTCAACATTTATGAACATGAAGGCATGTGGCTAGAGTCCACATATGTATTCCTTGTCAAACATGAAAAGAGTTCAGGTATTCTTATGAAGTAGAGATGTTTTTGTTAGCGATCAATGTTCACTTTTCTGTTCACTTCCCAATACACTTTTCTGTACACAGTTTCAAGGGTGAGGTGATTGGTTGAATATGAGAATAGAAATCTTTACGCAGTGGATTCACAGATGCATGGGTTCCAAGTACAGTCGAGGGGNGGGGGGGGGGGGGGGGGGGGAACATCCTGCTAGTTTATTGAGGAAAATCTGTTGGCAACAGATTTGCGGTAAAGGCCCAACAAGGCCTCCGGCAAGTCGCCACAACACCACAAAAGTTGCAGTTGGGAGGTCAGCCACATCTAGCTCAGTCAACCTCACTTCATTGAAGACAAGACCTTGGCTCCAGCTGGGCCTGCATCAGTGATCTACCCATTTGCGGACATGACTGAGTGATCACAGTCAACTGTACATGAACGGGATGGGGACATCACAAATTTTTGCACCCGCTTTGGCAAAACAGCAACAACCCGCTGAACCTAGAACTTGAGGGCCTTGGCCAAGCAGTGTAGCGGTCCCTGTGCCAGGAAGATCTTGTCCAGATTTTCAAGGAAGACCCAGAACTGGTCCCCCATGCCACCCAAAATCTCCTACTCAACCCAGCACATGAAGCAGCCGCATTGTACCTGGCCACCTTTTTGCCGTCAGCTGCCATGGTTGCCCTCTAAGGCTCAATTGCCCGAGGCGCCTGGGTGTCAACCATTGTGGCATCGAGCACCCATACAATTCCAGTCTTACGATCATCAAATGCTAGATATGAGCACAGCTGAACCACCCCCCCCTAGCAGCGGCAGAATATCCTTGTGCTTGGTGTTTTCTAAGAGCCGGTGCTTCCAGTAGATGGCTGCCAACTTATCTTAGATGGCATTGTGAACCCACGGGATAGCTCCTCCCATCTTCTGCCTCCATTTTGCTGCCACCGGATCCAAACCATCCATCACAATGAGTTTGAGGTAATTCAGAGGCATGTGAAGCCACATCTGGGCATGGAGATGGATATCTGCAGGCAAGAGGTATGTCCTGGACTGGAGTGACGCTGGGTGATGGCGACAAGGGGGAGAGACCAACACATTGACTGCATTTAAAACACTCATCAGTGATGCTGTTCCCTTTTTGTCGTTGCTCATCATCACTGATGATTGTTGAAAGAACAAAGAACGAGGTTATCTTTTGTTTCCTAACCTCCCTGACGCATCTACACTACCGTTCGTCCACGACTTCTGCCTCTACAATCCGTTGCTCCCACAGAATTGCAAACCAAGCAAGGTACACCTGCTTGTAAAGGCCAGCTATGGGGCTATGCTGCATTGCCTCTATGAAGGACAGCGCCCTGAATACTGAAAAGGGCAGCTCATCCTCCACCCTCATCAGCAAAGGAACAAGCATCATTAGCTCCCTGTCTTCTGGGAGGAAAGGGCCAAACTTTTTCACATGGGCGTGTAGGAGTAATCCTCTTTCATAGGCATAAGGGAGCAAATACCGATCTCTGGCCCCTAGCAGCCTTTCACCTCAAGAGTCAAACGGCAGATGTACCTGTCATCGTGCTAGCCTCTGCAAGTCCCAGTTCTTCTTCTGCTCCCCTCATACCGAAGAGATGTATGGGAGCTCGAGTACCTCCTTCCACACCGTCGAGTAAAACCTGTGGAGAAATTCCAGTCAATCCTCCTCGTGGACAAGATCGTGCACCCATAAATCCACCCAGGGCTCTACGCAAAAGCGTATTAGGATATTCACTGCCTGCACATCCTCCATCAGGCTCAGCTATGGTACGCCACAGACCTACTGCTGGAGCCACTTCTCCCCCAATGACTCCTGGAATGACTGGGAGCCGACTGGGAAACCCAAAACCATCACCCCATCACCCGCGAATGGTAGTCCGGCCAGAGAATGCATCACCGCCTCCTTCAATATCCGCAAAAAAAAGACACTTCCTAGGCTGAGTTTGCAAGCCCCTAAGTTCTGCCACTACATCATGGTCGTCATGCAGGCATAAGGCAGTAGTGATAGAGCAGAAAACAGAGTATCATCATGGAACCCTCCTAAAATTTTCCCATATCTCATCATACACTGGCCACATACACTTTCACCCCAAGACCCCTCCCTACCTTCTACACTCCTCTTGATAAAAGAAAACAACGCTGCAGATTAGAATAATGATTCATGAAAAATAAATTCATCTCATTGTATACCACTACATTCACTCACCACCTACTCTTTGATTCCCCGCCTCCCACCTCCAACCTAAACAAAGCCTTGTCCAGAGTGAACAATACACAAGTGTACAGTATTAAACACAACAAACTTATGCATTTACACAAATCCACATTCCCCTCCCATGTGCACTTTCACCCAACATCTGCATCCTCCTCCCCTCTAATCCACCTGTAGACGTATCCATACATTTCAGTACACTAATAAAAACTTATGATCACAAATTATTTGGACATTCATTTACCTCCTTATGCACTCCTCATATAGAAAAATACCCAACAACCCCCCTCCGAACTCACAACCCACCCACCCACCTTTAGCTCAATTTACATATCGTTTTTATCTGTACCATATCATTTTAGTATTTTTTAATCAAACTACTTTCCTTCATACGCGTTTATTCTAGTGAAAAGATACCACTTCACTTATCTCTACCTCAGAAGAATAGGAGTGGATACAGGGACAAATCCTGGGTACAAGGTGGACTTTGTTGCGATGATGTGTGGGCTCAGGGTTGGTACCCGGGTGCAAAGGTTTTGATACTTCTGCGTATTGAAAAGATCTGAGCGTGAGATAAACTATTTCTATGATGGAGTGTGTGCAGGGACAGAAATTGGGTACTGAACAAGGGATTAATATGGAAAGGGCACGGTTTGATATTACCCAACAGGAACGGTGATTCTCATTTTCTGAATTGCTAAAGCTGAAGTGGGTGCAGGGTAAGGAACCCGGGCACTGAAAATGTTAAGATTTCTCTGTGGAGTTCATGAGCAGAGTGGGCGCAAGGATGCCATCACGTGTGCTACTGCTGCTGCTATTGCAATGAGAAGCTGAGATATGGAGATAGGTGTGGTCAAATCACGAGAACATGCCGGAGTAGTTGTAGTGGACCCCAAGTATGATGGTGCCAAGAGCCCAGTATTGTGAGGTTCCCAGCCTCCCCAGGCGGGCGTAGAGGCGCATGGCGCGCTGCCAGTAGTCACCTGCAAAATTAGACATTCCCTCTTGGATAATGTTCAACTCGGCAAGGGGACATGACCTTGTCGCATGGATTTCTGCAGCAAAGGGGGTCAGTGCCGACTCCCAGTCTCAATGGGGTCCGCCCCCATCCCAGTCCCTATCATGCACAAGAAGGACTGAAATCTTACAAACATGTTTTGTGGAATCGCACACACCAGGCCCTACATCACTTGCAGGTGGGGGCCAGAGTTTTGATATTGGCTAGAATCTTACAGCAAGATCCCCTCTGCATTGGCTCCTACCTGAAATGACACCTGCCAGGAGTGAAAAAAATGTCCCCTGTCATGTAAAGAGGAGGGAGATGTCATTGCTTTGCAGGGAGGGCAACCTGTTGGATAGGATCAGCTAGGCGAGGGAGGGGAAGACCTCCGAAATCCATCCCCTATCTCTGTGTGGTGCGACATATCAAGGTGCTTTTGGGTATGCTGAGTTAGAGCTCAATAAGCTGCTCCTCAAGTTCTTGCATCTCTTTGGCTCATGGGCCCATAGGCATCTCCTCCATGATGTCAACTGGGTCTTTTGTTCCTCCATGTGTGGTGCATTCTTGCTTCAGGGTGTGCTTGAATTTTGCCATGACTCGTGAGATAGACGGGTGATCAGCTGCCATTCCAACGACCCTAATCTTCTATGCTGGTTGCTGGAGTATTCCCGCATGCGTAAATAGCAGATGCTGGAGTATTCCCGCATGCGTAAATAGCAGATGCTGGAGTATTCCCGCATGCGTAAATAGCAGATGCTGGAGTATTCCCGCATGCGTAAATAGCAGATGCTGGAGCATTCCCGCATGCGTAAGTAGCAGATGCTGGAGTATTCCCCCATGCGTAAATAGCAGTTGCTGGAGTATTCCCGCATGCATAAATAGCAGATGCTGGAGTATTCCCGCATGCGTAAATAGCAGATGCTGGAGTATTCCCGCATGCGTAAACAGCAGATGCTGGAGTATTCCCGCATGCATAAATAGCAGATGCTGGAGTATTCCCGCATGCGTAAATAGCAGATGCTGGAGTATTCCCGCATGCGTAAACAGCAGATGCTGGAGTATTCCCGCATGCGTAAATAGCAGATGCTGGAGTATTCCCGCATGCGTAAATAGCAGATGCTGGAGTATTCCCGCATGCGTAAATAGCAGATGCTGGAGTATTCCCGCATGCGTAAATAGCAGATGCTGGAGTATTCCCGCATGCGTAAATAGCAGATGCTGGAGTATTCCCGCATGCGTAAATAGCAGATGCTGGATCTCCTCAACAATGGAGCTCTATCACTGATGTTGCAGCTTGATCTCTGCCTGTTGTGCCTGAATCTCGTTGATCTCCCACGCCCACAAAATCGTTGCCTCCAATGACGTGGAGTGGGCTGATTCGCCCAGCCCCTTGCCCTTATCGGAAGTGGGTGCTTTGTGTCTTACCCAGGTCCTCTGCCAGAATGAAATTTCAGCAATGTTGCCCTGTCCCTCTGGACATAGGAGACTAAGGTGGGACCATGAAAAGATAAAATCTGGTACCAGTACCAAAAAATGTTTGGCAATATTTCCCCTACCCCACTGGGCATAGAAGATTCGATGGTGGGCGTTTAAGCAATGAATCCCCCTTACAAATATCCACACCTCCCAGGGAATTCAAAGAGTGGGGACCCCAGCTCAACCCAAAACAACCCAACCGCTACTGCAATGGCTGTTGCAAATGCTACTAATTCTCCTGTATTTGCTGCTGTTGTTGCGGCTACAACTACTGTTGCCACTACCGCTACTACTGCCACAACTCTTACCCTTGCTACTACTACTAGTGCTTCTATTGTCACTGCTTTCATCATTGCTGCTACGGCTGCTGACATCAGCACACTGCCGATTCTGAAGTCAGTGGCAGTCGGCTAATACTGGCATCAACAGATGTCTGCCATCGGTGGTGCCGGCTGGCATCCCTGACGGAGGCCGTCGGTC
>SZWC01016998.1:43661-56941 GCA_023375785.1 Penium margaritaceum
CTCCTCCCCCTCCTCCCCCTCCTCCCCCTCCTTCCATATCTCATTCCTGCCCAACAGTCAAACACTCCAAATTCTGGTCAACTTTCACAGCATGTCAGTTAGAGGACACAGATAGTAGAAAACCTCATCGCTTTTGGTTCAAGAAATAGAGATAAAACATCTGATTCAGGGGAGGATTTGCTTGTCGCAACACCAGCAGCCAGCAGGAAACAACACGGGAGCGTTCCGTGGACACTCTCTGTTATGTGCTCAATTCAACTCCACTCTGCCTTCCCCTCTCTCTGATCGGGGAAGCTGTATGTTGGAAGGGGAGAAGTTGCTCGTAGGAGTGTGCATCAAGTCGTGATTGCTCGTAGGCGTGTTCATCAAGTCGTGATTGCTCGCAGAGGCCGACGAAGGCGTCCACCATGACCCCAATCTTGCACCTCTTGCAGGAATGGTGAGGCTGGGCAGAAGACCAGGGCTGCTCATGCTGCTATTGCTGCTGCTGCTGCTGCCGCTGTTGCCATTGCTGGCGCCAATGACGTTTTCGAGGCCGAGCAAGGAAGGGCAGAGGGGCTGGCCTGAGAGGCTGGCAGGGCAGCTGAGGGAAGCCGGTGGGGAAAAGGCTGGTGGGTCGAAGTGTGCCGGGTCGAAGGGCGGCGCTGCGTCGCCTTCACCAGACATTCCATGATTTCTGCGGAATTTGCTGTGGCTGGTGATGCTGGCTCCGTCATCAAACCAAGTGCTGCTTCTGATTGCGATGCTGCTGTTGCTGCTGCCAGTGCCCGCCGTTGGGAGGAAGGAAAGGTTGGGGAAGTCGGTGCGGAAGTTGGAGCGGCGGCGTTTGACGTGCGCCGTCATGTCGCCTCCCAGTGCCTGTGAGTTTTTGAACACCATTCCGCATTCGCCGCAGCTGTACGGCTCTCTCCCCTCCAACGCCAACCCTTGGCGCTGTTGCTGCTGCTGATTTTGCAATCGGCGCTGCTGTTGCTGCCGCCGCTGCTGCTGCCGTCTTTGCAAAAGTGGCGGGGATTCGCGAATTTTTCTGTCTTCCCTCCCTGCAGCTTGGGCTGCTGCTGCTACTGCTGCGGCTGCAGCTACCTCTCTTTCTACTGCTGTCACCGCGATGGCAGGCCTTGGTGGCCCCGGTGCTTCTCTTGCAGTTGCCACTGCTGCTGCTGGTGCCAGTGGTGCTGCTGCTGTTGCTAGGCGCTGGTGTAGGCCTCCTGCCCTCGTGCTCTTGTCTTCTGCTGTGGCCAAGTCCAGGCCGCACTCCATGCGCGCTGGTGCCACCAGCATGCCTGGAGGTGGTAGACTGAGGAGGTGAGGAGATGTGGAAGCCATGCCCATGTCAAGGGGGAGGAGAAAAATGTTCTCAGAGCAACGCCATGCTTCTGTTACTGCTGCTGCTGCTGCTGCTGCCCTGCCCTCTGATGTGGCACAGGCGGTCATTGCTGGTCTTCCTGCTGTCATAGCAAACCGGGGAAAAGTTGGCTCTCCACTGAATGCTGGTGGCAGCGAAGGGCTTGCTGCTGGAGCAGATGCTGTGGCAGTAAACCGTGCTGCAGTAGATGTTGTCAAGGTAGCGCCTGCCACAGATGATGCGACAGGTGGAAAAGTGTTGGCAATTCTTCTGTGCTGGAGCAGGGGCTGCTTGGACGTCCGATGCAGCATACTGTAGAAAGATGCAGGCAGATCCCCGCCTCTGCTGTTCCCCGCAATCGTAGCAGGGCCACCAACTGTGGCAGCGGATCCCTCAGCAACAACAGCAGCAGCTTTGACGGCAGGAGTGGCTGGGACAGCAGCAGCAGCAGCAGCAGCAACAGCAGCAGCAGCAGCAGCAGCAGAAGCATCAGCAGTAGCAACAGCATCAGCAACAGACGTCGACATCCAAGATGCCTTTGCTGTTGCAGTAGAAGACCAACTTCGTCTAAGATCCAAGCCGGTTGAGGATGCCGCAGCATGTGACCGATGGCCAGGTGCATTTGCTCGTGCGAGCCAAAAGTGCTCTGGCGCTTCTGCTGCTTCTGCGATCGCTTCTGCCGCTGCATATGGTGCTGCAGCATGGCAGAGCACAGATGCTGGTCCTGCTGCAGCAGAGTAAGCGGCTGCTGGCACGGCAAGGGGAGGAAGTACAGCAGTCGATGTCCTGCAGGGCGCGCTGCTGTTGTGGAAGGCGCCACCGGAGACGAGCATTGAAGAAAAGAATTCATTTTCCTTCTCCCTAGAGAGAAGGGCACCCGTGACTGCATCCTTGGCCCATGCAGCTTCGGCGCTCCGTTTGAGTGCAAACTGTGGGCGAGTCGCGGCAGCAGGAGCGGCCAGACCTTCGGCACTGCCTTTCATCAGCGAGCAGTGGATCGTCTCGGCAACTTCTTCTTCTTCTTCTTCGAGCTTTGCGCCCATCACGTCCTCCCATCTCCTCCTCCCCTTCCTCTTGCCTTGTCTGTTTGCGCAACCATTCGTACTCTCTCCCCCCACAACGTGTGCCATGTCTTCAGGCACGGCCCTCGCTTCGGGAGAGAGTAGGGACGGTTGTGGTGGTGGCCCACATCCTTCCCTACTCTCTCCCACTTGGATGCCGTGGCAGTCTGCCACTCGGTTTGCCGTGCGCTGAGGAGGTGTCGATGTCGGCAGCACCGTGTCATGCTCCTCCTGCCCTCCGGCACCATGGCAGCAGACCTCTGCTGGCATAGCCTGCTGGTTCAAGTCGAATGCAGCAGGAAGATGGGGACGCGACATCTGGCTGCCGTGCAGTGGAAGCTTCTCGAAGGGAGTAGGGACCCGGTCAGCCGAGCCGCGGAGGGAGAGTGTGAGGTCGATACCTGAAGAGTTTCCAAAAAGGAAGAATGAAAGTGATGCTGTCTCAGAGTTACTCCGGAAAGGGAAGGGGGGGAGGGGAGGGGGAGGGGTGGGATTAGGATCTGTGTGCTCACACAGAGTCTCAGATGGGGTGCGCAAAGTGACTTGGGAACGGAAATGGGAATGGAAGGACAACTTGGACATCTGTGCACATGTTCGAAGATTCATCCCACTAACAGCGTCAGGCGGCTTGTGAGTGGGCCGATGCTGGGTCCTCTGCGCTTCTCCAGGCGGCTCGTTTCTCAAATTCCCCTCCCCCCCCCCCCCCCCCCCCCCGGGCCCCTTCCGTCTGCTGCAGAACAAGGCCCACAAGCTTTCGCATCGCAACGCGGGTTCGATGACAGTGCTCACCGTGATTGCTTTCGTCGTGTGCCAGCGGCTCGTTGAGCCGCAGCGCGCCTTGCGCGCGATCCGAGTCCCCTGCTCCGCTTGCGTCCGGATCGCATCGCGATGCGCTGCGAACAGGCGATACATGAAAATGCCTGCCCGAGACCATGGTGCGGCTTTCGAGCTGCGGTCTCACGTTATCCCAGCACATGCCAGCGACGGCAGCGGCAGCGTTTGTAGTGGCAGGGGGGGTGAGAAGCAGTGAAGAAAGCAGGCACCGGGTAAGATCTCCAGGAAGCGGGGAGCGATGCGGGGCGCGCAAACGGCCAAATCTCTAGGAACGTTTCCGAAAGGGGGTCTGAGAGCTTCTCCGAGGATCCCGGCCCGGAATGATCGGGCCAACGGGGGACTCAGGCGTCGGGCGAAATAGAGACTTTACCGAGTTCTGAAAGGCAAGGCCTGGCAGCGAGTGACAGAGCTGGTCATGGTTGTGCAGGAAAGTGCTGCGAGGCCTGTGAACAGGTGGGAGCGGAACCGGTTCCGGAGTTGCGATTCAGAATGAGGGTTGGGAATGCAAGCTGGGGAGTTGTGTGTTGCCACACGCGGAGGCTCGCTGCGCCGTTTTTGGCTGGCCAAGTATGCGCGCCTTTTGTGTGGCTTTTGTGTGCGTGGAATGACTGAAGGCCTTCGTTTGCCTCGGGCGGCCCACCACGCCCTAGAAGCACGATTCCACCGAACCCACTGAAGGCCACTGGCCGCCGTTGTGTTGCTTGCCTCAGGTCCAGCATACGAACCGCGGAACCGCTGCTTCCCACGAAGAAGCCATTCGGAACCGCTCCTAGGGAGAGCGGATCGACGGCGCCTGAAGGCGACGCCTAGACGGTTGGCAGCGGGCTGACAATGCTAGAGCTAACAGGTATCAGCAGGTAGACGCAGCTGAATAATTGAATCATATAAATTCCATATAAAATTGTGCAGAAGTTTCCACTCTATAAGGGCCGTGGCTGGATTGTTGTGAGTGGGGACAGCGATTCCACCCACCCACTTTGCTGACGTAATTTTCTGGGTCCCAGGAAAGTTCGTTCTCGCGAAGTGGGCTGAAAACGCCATCCCCACCCACTTCTAGCTCACCGGCGCCAGCCACTGTCCGCTGAAGTCGTCGGACCAATGATAGTTTCTGTGCGTAAAACAAATTGAAACATCTTTGTCTGAAGTTGAAATGTCGAACAGTGCCGACGACCTCGCTTCACACGTCCAAAATTGCCTGCAAACCAGGAGGTATGATCGTAAAGTTGTCGCGGCACATAAAAGAACGTCCCTCCCGAAGTTCATGTCCATCACCCACTTTCGCGACGTCCACCCACACCAATCCACGACACTGGTGGGTGGATAAGGATGTGGGTGGGTGAAATCGCAGTTCCCACTCACAACAATCCAGCCACGGCCAAGTTAAGGTGGAAATGGACTTTACATGTTGGAAACGGTTGTTTATGAGCCTGCAACTCGTCGAGATTATGCCAATCCACGACTCACCAGACACTTCGGCCACGGCTGGGAATGGGTGAGCGGGAACATGATCGAGACTCACCTACTTGATGACATCAGCGACGAGAAATTTCCTACCCGGAAAGTGGGTGAAACATGTCGATCCCACCCACTTTCCGATAGTTCGAGTCCATCGGTGTCCGCGAAGAAGCCTGTCTGCCCTTGTCAAAATTATTCCAAAAATTACAGCGCAACCCCTCACTAATCTGTCACTTTCCGGTCGGGAGCTCAGGTTGGGCTTTGAGAATATTCAGGATATTCCCAATTTGGTCACACGAAGCGAAAACAATAGGTTTACCATGTAACCCAAAAAACCGGTAAAAATCCGCTGTCCATCACACACATCCTATCGCCTCACCCAAATCCATCCACGGAGGTCGTCCGACGAAAGTGGGTGGGTGGGATTGTAGGTGAGCTTCGATCATGTTCCCACACCCATTCCCAGCCGTGACCCTTCGGAGCGCAAACGCGCGAGCCTTCTGACGGATGTTCGCTCGAGCGTTCAGGCACAGCAGGGTAGAAAACATTTCGCCTGTATTATTGACCTACTTCATCTGTGGACACTGGCTGTGGACCGCTTTCAGTCCAGCTCCGATATACCTGTCCGCATGAGCTTCGGACGGATGAGACTGGGCGGACCAGGGTGACGAATCGGATCGACGATCACGTTCAGACGACGGCTGCGATTGCTCTGAAACTCGACATGCGTGCATTAGCAGGTGGGTGGAAAAGGGTTCATCCATTCCCATCCCTGGCACTTCACTGTTGAGTCCAACTGTTGTCTCTCCCGTCAAACCAGTGAAGTATGGTTTGACGCTTCAAACCCCTTCTGGATACAAATGCTGTGTAAAGCACTGTGGGCATAGTACAGCCGCTCCAGTCGTATGTTCCGCTGTGAGCCAACTGTACCATAGCTTCCTGCCGCGGCGAATCTGTGGTTCAGTGGTTTGCATGCCAACAGTTGCAGCACTTTCACACGCTCTACTTGCAGCACGACAGGATTTGATTACGAAAAGTTTGCGAAGTCTCAACAGAAGGTTCGTCAACCTGCTTCGAGTACCGTTCAAAGTCACCATGAAATGAAGTTTTCTTTTCGGAGTTACTCGGAGGAGTGTGCCCCCAGTGCTTGACACGACACTTGAGTCCAGATGGAGTTTGAATCAACAAACCGCGACTTCAGAGTTACTCGATGCTCGTAGACCCAATTTCGGATGCCATTGACTTGAAGCCAGCAATGAATTTTTCGACCAGCCGGAAACCGAGAAAGTGGTTCTCGGGTTTTTTTTTTTCATTGCAGCCGGAGTAGGAGCCCAGCGGGATCGACAACGGGATCCTCACAGGATCGACCGGTGAGCGTGATGACCTTTTCCGATGGAAGAAATCCTTGCCAGTCATTCCTGCCGTGGCTGGCAAACGATGAGTGGGAATGTGCGTCCCACTCACCCACTTCCGGACGGTCATTTGCGGCTTTCCCGGAAATTCAGTGCGCGGAAAGTGGGTGAACCGGCATTCATTCACCCACTTTGGTTTCGCGCCTGTCCAGATGACCGCGTGGTACGAATTTTCATGTGCATAGGGTCAAAATTTTCAGATCCGATGGACTCTTCGCACAAGGTCTCGGCATGCGCGACGCACATGCGACCGGACGAGGAATAAGTCCGGCCGCCTAAGATGGAGATGCGCTTTTTGTAAGATCCGCCACCCGCTTTGCGGGCACCCACGGAAAGCCATCCACGAAGTGGGTGGGTGAATGAAGAAGTGGGTGGGTGAAACCACTCGCGCATATNGATCGGGGCCAGGAGGCAATCGCGTCGCAAGCCGACAGTGGAGGCCAAAGGATCGTCATCTTGCAAAAGTTTTCCGGAACTCAATTCCAGCTCTATTTTCGATGCAACAAGCATCACAAACCCCGCTTAAGAACAAGCAACAGCCATGATGCGTCGTTGTGGCCCCTCATGAAGCTTATCTTTATTCAGTTGTTCCCAGTCTTACCCGTGGTATCCAGTGCACCGATTACATTTTTCCCACGTCACTAATGACTAGAGAAGCCAATGGCTGCTCTTGGCCCTTTGTGATTGTGATCCAACAAAATGGCAGCTCATGTGCATGCAGTGGCCGTGGCTGGGAATGGGTGAGTGGGACGTCGTTTCCCACTCACCCACTTGCTGACATCAGCATTATGCCTTCTCGGAACTTGCGATGGTCGAATGTGGGTGCAATTTGCTCGGTTCACCCACTTTTGCTTCGCAACAGTCCGACGAAGTCCGGTAACCGAAGACTGCTGGTTTTCGAACAGAATATTCAGGTCCCTACACCGTGTCCTTCACCCACGTCATGGTACTCCACACAAATCCATCCACGAAGTGGGTGGGTGAATAAGGAAGTGGGTGAATGCTCACCCGCTTCTTATTCACCCATTCCCAGCCACGGCCAGTATGGAGTGATGCTCATCAGTCAGGCTCCTACATCACTGACCAGCGTCATCACCACAGATACCGCTGCAGATCCTCGTGACACAAACGAGCCAACTGCAGTCATCATCATCATTGCGACAATGTCAGGAACCAGTCAATATTTGGGGTGCGGTTGCCACATACACCAGAGGTAGATCCTCTTCATACGCAGGATCCTCCAGCGATGGTTGTCATCATAACAGAACAATCATTTCCTTATAACCCCAGGACATGAGGGGTCAGACTCTCTCGTCTCACCCGAATGTCCAAAGGTCAATCAAGTATTTGACCATCACTTCAATGGCTCATCGAAAACTGGCTTAGGCTAAACGTCGTAATTCAAAAGAGAAGCCCTATGTTGGGTTCATGCGCAGCGCCGACTCCTATCCGGGGTCCGCGTAGCACCAAACCCAACAATGGGATCGTCGTGCTTTCGCGCCAACCGGTACGCGAACCCAACGTAGGGTTTCTTCTCTCAAACCCCTGTTACCAGCGCGCCAACGCGACAGTTAGTAGCTCACGGCGATCACAAGCGACATCGTCGTCCGCCGGAAATGTCTGTGACGTTCCGATCGCGAAGCAAGCCAGGCGGCGGGTATTCGAGATGTATATTTACCCATACAACCTACAGATCAGAGAGGACGAGCAAAGAACCGCCAATTGTCATGTCTTTTCACAAACTCCCTCATCGACAACACAAGATATTGGATAAAGTAAGAGTTGACCACATATTACAATTCAACAGTGATTTTTGAATCCTGTGGATACAAATTTGGTTTTCAATAAGATTTTCTATCACGTAGCATTGAACCATAATATGAAGTTTAATTAAAGGAATAAAATACATCTACAACCATATATGTTAATAAGTATGAAAAAATCTTAAAAAATTTAAAAATATAAGTGAAAAAAATCAATAAAAATGGAACAGTATGCTAAGAACCATGAGAACTATAAAACTCTATGTACAATGAGAATTCAAACCATATGAAGCAATGTAGATGGAAATATTTCCATCTTTATATGTATCAATTTATTCACATAAAAATATATATTACATTATTAATTTATATATCATGACTATCAAAACAGATAATTATTGAGGTATAGATCCAAATAAAGATGCAAACATAATAATTTTCATGGATATACATAAGTATGTATACAATACCAGCAATATATGTGGTATAATTACATATATATAAATCTAAATATGTATTTTTTTTAAAGGATTGATTTATTATTCCTACAAGAAATAAATATGTGATTGAAAACATGAAAATACATAAAAATACAGATTTTCACATCCATATATATTTATAGATATATATAGTTATAGGTATATATAATTATATAGTTCAAGATATATACTCACATAATTATGCATATCAAAATATATTTGTATTTATTAATAAAAAACTAGATATGAGGGTTTATATGAATACACTGACAAATATTAAGATGTAAATACCTCCATCTACATTGCTTCTTGTGATTTGAAACCTCATTTAAACTAGAGTTTTATAATTCTCTTGGTTCTTCACATATTTTCCCGTTTTTATTGAATTTATTACTTTGCATTTGCATACGATTTGAAGATATGTTCATACTTCTCAACATATATGGTTGTATATGTATTTTGATCCTTTTCTATTATGGTTGTTTGTCACCTGAGATAGAAAATCGTATAAATATTAAATTTGTATCCACAAGATTCAAAACCCACTTTTGATTGGTAATATGTGGTCAACTCTTACTTTATCCAATATCTTGTGTTGTCGATGAGGGAGTTTGTGAAAAGACATGACAATTGGCGGTTCTTTGCTCGTCCTCTCTGATCTGTAGGTTGTATGGGTAAATTTACACCCCGAATACCCGCCGCCTGGCTTGCTTCGCGATCGGAACGTCACCGACATTTCCGGCGGACGACGATGGCGCTTGTGATCGCCGTGAGCTACTAACTGTCGCGTTGGCGCGCGGGTAACAGGGGTTTGAGAGAAGAAACCCTACGTTGGGTTCGCGTACCGGTTGGCGCGAAACCGCGACGAGCCCATGGTTGGGTTTGGCGCTATGCGGACCCCGGATAGGGTTCGGTGCTGCACGTGAAGCCAACATAGGGCTTCTCTCGTAATTCATACTGGCAAGAATTTATCTAGTCACTCGCTTCGCCACGTTCGACTTCGCGAAATATTACCGCGAAGTGGAGAGCGGAACCATCAACACGGCCTAGAACCAGGACAAAGTTATCCAGGAAAAGTACTAGTAGTTTCCGCGCTCCGATAATGTGCAACAGGTACAGTATAATACGCAAACTGACAGGCAAAGGCAACGATAAGCTTTTTCTTCAGATATGGGCCTTCTGTACGAATGGGAAGAAAAATTGAATGATGATAGTAGAAAGATGCCTCTAAATGAAGAAAACTTGAAAAAAAAGCGAAAACAAATATCATTTGAAATTCAATTTAGATATAAAACATTTGATAAAATCTACATAATCTATTTATATATCTCATTAATTGATTCATAACATGATAGATATAAGCAATACATAATCCTTGTGCATAACTGTTCTAAGTATTTGTTGAAGTTATGCTAAAAACAGAAAATTTCTACAAATAAATACCAAAAAACTGTTTTTATGTCATATATTAATCAAATTTCATGAATAAGAGGTTTTCAAATGGTAAAAAAATAACAATTGCATGCAACAAATCAATTATTGATAAACTATAAAAAGGCCTTTTCGTGGAACTTTTTTGTATTTCAAATATTAAGACTTAATGTAAGATTTTTTGAATTTTTTTAAAATATGATTAGAAAAATGGGGTTGCATGGATCCATTTCAAACATATTTCACTAATGATTTCTGTTGAACAAGAAACTTCTTGTCACAATAAATTTCTTATCATGTCTGGGTGTATCATTTTGTATATGAAAGCGTTATGTAACTTAATAATCCGCTAATGTTTTGTATAATACTTTCTGCTTATGAAGATTTTACATGAAATTATGTAAACCTATTTCAACAACATTTAAATGTTAAATTTAAAAACAAAGAATATCCTACATTAGATTTAATATGAAGATTTTGGTTATTCATAAAGATTGAAATGTATGAAGGGGTTTATTTACAACCTTGTTGAGAAACTTCTCAGTACTTAAACCTAATTTTTTTAAATATTAATTCAAGCTTAATGATTATCCCTAAAATTTTCTTGACAATTGCACTGTTATTTGGGACATGTTTTACGTATTTAAAGGGAAAAATAGAATTCTATGTCTTGTGAATAACTTTGCACTGGTTGTAGGTGGTAGAAAGAGTTTCCTTCTCTCTCTACTTCACAATAAGATTTTTTAAGTCGTTATAGCCAAATATGTTGACCCTAATGTGTATCTGAATTTCAATTTTGTCCAACATTGACGTGGTCTAGAAGTAGCCTGACAACAATAGTTGTAAAAGAGCGCGGCATGGTACGAAAGTTTCATTCTGGCCAAGACGGCAACTAACGGTAGTAGGATTTTGAGGACGTGCAGATTCCTGAAGATTAAGCCCTAAGAGCTTAAGTATGAAAAAACTTGCTTTCATAATTTTAAAATCAATAAGGATCACTTAAGAGAGGGAAAAAATTGTTAGATGAATACTTCTAAGATCTCAATGATGAGAAGGGAAGTGATCATATGGGAAACAATTCAATGAGCATGGATTTCCATTGTACCTTACTTGTATAATCTCAAGAGTGATGTTAAGTTTAAGTTAAACAAAACATATTCTGAAATATTATTATAATTTAAAACTTATAAAATAGACATCAATGATTGACCATTATTACTTGGAAACTAAACATAATTTCCACATACTTGTTTAATTTTGTCTTTCATGAATCCAAACTTTTGTGCTTGTGACCTACATTTTCAATGGAGCCCATCTATGTATTCAATTTTCTTAATAATAATATGGTAATTTTACATGAAATATTTCTATTAAGATTAAGAAACGTAGAATTTAAAATATCTATTTCTAAAGAACCCTTTTTTAAATATATTTTATATAAAACGTTTTTCATTAAAACCCAATTCGCAATAATTCCCTTTTACCCACTTTTCACATGATTTTGATGAAGTACCCACTCATTGTAACAACTGACCGCCTCTTCCACAAGATGAAGATAGAACTTGCCGTGTACACGATACCCACTATTGAGGAAATAGGACCACATTCCCCATAGATTGTTCATTTTTAGTGAAAAATGGGTATCATTGTAATATGTTTTTCCACTAGAGTGAGTTCGTTCTTCCTTTTGTCTCCATATGAGGTGTGTAATATGTCAGCGTGAAGATAAGGATACAAGTATAGTGTCATCGGAATATTTCACTTTCTGACAACCTAAAGTCGACAAGTCGAACCAGAATTGCTTCGTTATTGTCACCGGGTAACGATGCCAAATAGGAGGGTTGCTTTTCTAAAAAATACCTTCTTCATCTTGGGAAAATGGCAACATACTATCGGTGTTTTTTCAGTAAAGTGAAGCATGAATAAGCTGTTGAAAGAGAAAATTGTTAAGATCAAGAAGTAAGTGAAACAAAGCGGAAAGGAGTACAAGTACATCTGCCTCGCCCTACATGGATTTGCGCGTGGACGCATAATCCTAACGGCTTGTAGCCGTTCGATCACAACGGTCTCATCAGTTTGGGAAACATCCTATGCGAGCAATTTCATGAAATGCTCCGCACCACTGATTTCTAACCTGATGAGGAAACGATACTAAATACTTTAACATGACAGCGTGAGTCTAACATTCAACCGGCACTACGGGTTTGCTACTTCCAACTTAATAGTTTGACATCACAGCACAAGCAAGAGGCGGGAAGCTTGGAGTGTAGCACAGATCTGGACGGGATCGTAGCAAATCGCTATCCTTCACCTGTCTGCAGTAGTGAGAGGGGTGACAAAGCCGAGACCATGTCTTCAAGACGGGTGGCCTTGCTGAGGGTGTGACACCAGAGTCGCTACGGCTCCCATGCAAGTAGCGGTAGAGCTTGGCGATGACCGCCATAGTCAAGAGCAAGCCCTGCAAGAAATGGCAAGGGAGAAAAAGATAGAGAGGTAAACCAGGCCACATGCCATGTGCGTGGGCACATGACATGTGGAAAAACAGACAGGGAAGAGAGAAGGGTGGGAGGTGGTAGGTAAGGTGGAGGAGGAGGAGGAGGAGGAGGAGGGGGAGGAGGAGGACGAGGAGGAGAAGGAAGAGGAGGAGGAGGTGGGGCAAGAGGAGGAAAGGGAGGAAGAGGAGGAGGAGAAGGAGTGACAGGGAGAGGAGGATAAGGAAGGGGAGAAGGAAAATGAGGAGTACTGGGAGGAGGGAGGGGAGAAGGTGGTGGAGGTGGAGGAGGAAGAGGTGGAGGAGGAGGAGGAACAGGAGGAGGAGGATGAGGAGGAGGAGGAGTAGGAGGGAGAGGAGGAGGAAGAGGAGGAGGAGGAGGAGGTGGAGGAGGTGGTGGAGGAGGAGGTGGTGGAGGAGGAGGAGGAGGAGGAGGAGGAGGAGGAGGAGGAGGAGGAAGAGGAGTAGGAGCAAGAGGAGGAGGAGGAGGAGGAGGGAGAGGAGGAGGAAGAGGAGGAGGAGGAGGAGGAGGAGGAGGAAGAGGACGAGGAGGAGGAAGAGGAGGAGGAGGGGGAGGAGGAGGAGGAAGAATATGGGAAGGAGGAAGGAGAGGAGGAGGAGCAAGATGGGAAGGAGGAGAAGGGCTACGATGGGGAGGAAGAAATGCAAGGGAAGAGGCAAGGCGCAAGAAGAGTGCGTGAGCAAGGTGCGGATGAAGAGCACGAAGGACAGTGAGGGATTCAGAGACGACGACGAGGACGGAAGGAGGCAAAGCGACGTAAGCGGTGGAATGGTCATCAAGGAATTTTTGACATGACTGGAAAAGAAAAAGAATAAAAGCGCTGGGGATAGAATACGCGTCAAGAGGAGGATGTGGGGGAGGGGATGCGGAAATGTCAGAAGGATAGGGAGCCATCAGGACAGAGGGCAAGAAGTTGAGGAAACCGTGGACAAGAGAGAGAGAGAGAGAGAGAGAGAGAGAGAGAGAGAGAAAGACAGAGACAGAGAC
>SZWC01016999.1:5383-29115 GCA_023375785.1 Penium margaritaceum
ATCATTACAGCTTTCTAACAAGCCCTTATATGCCTCATTTGGCTAAGGGAGCACTGAGATCCACTCTGTCAAAGCTCACCCTCTAGCACGCTTCTAAACTAGCGGGATGAGCGGCAGTCACCTTGTCACACAAGAGAATTATGCCTCGCATGGCGTGCATGGCTAATAATCATAGACTGGTCCTTCCTTGAAGTCTCTTGGACATCCTCCAGCCTTCTTTTCTCCTTGAAGGTCGCTCTCAGCCGTCCTGGCCAATAATCCTGCCGCCTTTTGAGCTTAAAGTGCTCAGGTCGTCACTTGAACCCGACTCATGATCTCCAAACTTTGGAAATCCATATCTCACTCAAACGGACTCCGAATTGAGTTCCGTAAAGTGCACTAGAACCTGTGAGACATCCCCTATGCAACTTTCATGCCAGATGATTTTTTATCAAGCAACCTATTTTTGTCACTTTCTGGCACTCTCATATCCATCACTAATGAGTTCCACCGTGCCATTACAGCAGTCAGGTATACATGGCCTTTGTCTCCCTTAGTTGCCACCACACTCGTTGTGAGTGGTACCATGATATGTGTGTCTGAAAGAAACACAGTGTACCAAGAACGCTCCACTGTAGGTACAACCCTCAGGGAGAAAGCTATGCGCGAGGAACTCACCGTGATAGAGAAGCATGGAGTTTCTGAGAAGGTGAAGCTCCCACCTGGTTGTAAGGCCACATCATCCTGTTGGGTGTTTTGTAGGAATGAGAGGCCAAATGGATCAGTGGAATGGTACAAGGCCCGTCTAACAGCTAAGGGATTCTCCTAAGTATCTGGTGTGGACTTTGATTCTACCTTTGCCCCTATTGGCAAGCATACCACGGTTTTTACGCTTGCTTCTACTCCTATGTGGTTCCTATCTCGCTCTTGTTGCTTCCTCTCCTTGTTTGCAGTTCTCGTGTGGCTCTATCCCATGCCCCTTGCTGTGCACTGACGTTGCCATTGTTCTATAACCCTTGCTCGCTCGTGGTCACTAGCGTCTGGGGGCCATGGGGGAGTGTTGGTGTGACAGTCACGGTGACCTTTGGACTTTTTGCCATGGCTTGCTGGTATGCTGAGACACTCGACAACGCTTGAGAGCATCAGCACCAGCCAGCGTGCCCTCATGTGCTCTCCAGTGTTTTCTTGGTGTGACCTCCCAAGGTCCCTTTCCTCAATGGCGCTGTTCTTACCTGTACATGATCCAGTTGTGTAGAGTTTCTGTTCTTGCACCTGGCGCTTCTTTCGTTTTGTCATTCAGACAATCAAGGAACCTGTACGCCTGTCGGGTTCCCTTATGCTATTACTTTGGAGCTTGCATGCGGGTTAATCCATTTTCTGAATGGTTGGTTAGACTTGCTTGCTTAGATGCATGCTGGTGGGTGAGACTACTCCACTTGTCTGTTTTGTTTCTTTTCCTTACTTGTACATTTCAAAGCAAATCTTTGCCGTCTCTCCACCTTTCAACGTACCATCTATCACGTTGTATTCTACACAGCGTGCCCTCTCACACAGAATGTTACTCAGGGGTTACTCTATTCCCTCAATCACCACCACCAGGTATGCAATTTGCCAAGTCACACCCTATCCTTGATTGTGTTGTTGGTGCTGGTGCTTCTGTTGCAGACACCGCTTAGGACTTTGTGACTCACGAGGATCTCGGCCTTGTGTCAGATCTTCCATCCCATGCAAACTTTGTCCAACTTACTCATGTGATCCTCGATGCAGCTCCCAGTACACCCACCATGTTTGTTGCCACTGCACAGGCCGGTAGGGCTCCTAGTACCACAGCAGTCAGTAGAGCCACAACAACATACACCGAGGTTGTATCATTGCTATTTCTTGTTGTAGCTACATCTGCCAAGGTAGCAACGCATGTAGCCATAGCCTCCTCAATTGTCGCCACTTACATTGCTAGTGCAGTTGATGCTACCTATCGTATGTTTAGCTCTATCAATGTCTCTACCACAGCTGACGTCCTCACCCCAACAGGAGCGGCAGGCCCTCTCACCCAGTAGGCAACCACCGACGTCCTCATCACATCTGTGTCTGAAACCATGGCGGAGGCTACCGTGACAGGCCTCCTCTACCTCCTGGTTTCCATCCTGGTTTCCGTCTGGAATTTTGTGTAGGCATCATCAGCTACAGCAGTGGTTCCTCCACTCTTCTTGTTGCTTCCAAGCCGTTGGTCTGGTAAGCCTCTCCACCTCTCTCTTATCTCTTCACAAATGTCTCCACACCTTCTCGCGCATTCTCTTGCACTATCTCTTACATGATCTCATCATTCATAGGCCTAAAGAGACTATTGTGGCTCTCCAAACAGCACGTAGCAAGGCATAGGTGACACGTTGGCGGGTGGAGGAAGAACTAAAAAATGGACTCAAAGCCCACAATGGGTCAGAAAATATGGCCAACATGGTGATAGAATATTTGCGCACAATCCTTGCACTTGCTGCCATGATGCCTCCTAATAGCAATGTGTCCTTCACAAAGTCATCTCGCCCTGTCGACGCCGTAGCCGACAACTCCACTCCACCTCTCTCTGTTATTGTTATTGCTAGCACCCTTCTTCCCCAGCAACAAAAAGGTTTTGAGAATTCTCCTCCTCAGTTCATAGCCAAGCTTTCATTCTTATCTTGTTAGACTTGGTTTAGCTCGTGGGCTCAGGAGGAAATGCTCTCTGAGTACTTCTCTCCACCTGACCCTACGTTCAAACCCCTTTTCAGCCCATAGCCTGCAGAGGCAGCCTGTGGAGTCCATGCCCTCATCAACGCTGGACCAGAGAAGCTATTGGACAACATTGGTACATATAATCCCGATCCTACTCATCGCAGTCCTACAGACCCAATGGAGGCTTATTCTCTCATCCGTCGGAGGAAGAATCTACTGGTCACGCTGTCAAAAGTGCCCTCACTATGCAACTCAATGATTTTTACATGCACTCAGATGAATCTGTGGATGAAACTGCAAACAAGTGAGCACATAGCCTGCGTCTCCTGTGTGACTTGGGTAAAGCTACCCCTAGTCTCTTCTATGCCAGTCTCTCCATTATTTCTGGCCTTATTCTTGAGCTCTCGGACTTGTACCTACACAAACCGCAATCTGAACTCGAGCGTCTTGCTCCTGAGCCAGTGCCTGAAGACTCAGTCCAAGGCATTGGCCTGCTCTACGAGTTGAACACATCTTGGCTGTGGATTGGTTGGTGGAGCAACCACAATTTGCAAAGTAAGTGGCTTTACCAGGCTGCTCTTGCAACCGTTACTACGTAGTCCACCTCCCCAATTTGGTCATCCTCTTCCACTTCTACCACCTGTTCTCTTTCCATTGCAGCTCAAAATTCCTCCCAGGGCATTGGGCAGGGTGGGGTGGTGTTCAAGGCTGTGGCAAACGTAAAGGGCCACAGGCGTGGTGGTAAGCCTGTTGTTCACCCTCTGCTCCTGGCGCATTCACTTGTTGGAATGGCGCACCTTCAGGGTAATCTGCTCTCAAATGTACTGCACCTTGTGCTGACACCTGTCTTGCCTCAGCCATGGGAGTCCACTGGGCTTGCACAAGGGTCATCACGTCTACTACTGCAGCTGCTGCCATGACCATGACACCAACTACTTCTTCCTCCTCCTCTGCTGCTGCCTTTAGCAACACCATGGCTCCCCTTCAGCAGCTGGCCCCCCAGGTCTCCTCTTGGAGATGAGTGCCACCTCCCCCTGGCCCCACTGACTATGGACTACCATCCGTCCACTACTCATCTCCTGTATGGTCCCGTGACAATGTCCACTTCTCTGACCCTCGCTCTGACCGTCACGAGGAAGAGCTTACCATGGAGCGTCATCTCACAGAGCTTCTCAACCTTCGTTCTCAGGGAGGTGAGGGTGTGATTTGCCAAGCCCGGTCTTTTGTATGTGATTCACATGGAGCACTTTGTGGCACGTCGTCCGGGTGTGTTCAGGGTACCTCACCTGATAACCATCCATAGGTTAAGGATTTGCAACCCCGCACACTCCCTCATCATCTTGGTGCACATTCCTTGGCTGTCCCACCATCTAGTATTGTCGATGTTTTCCTTGTGCTTCCTTCTGGATATGTCTCATGGTTTCTGGATCATTGATTCTGGTGCCACTCATCAGATGACCTCCTCCACGTCCTCCTTCTCCATTGGTCATGTAGGGTTTGTTTATTTTGTGCACAGCGGATTTGGTCAAATCTTGCCCGTTCAAGGAGTCGGCGTTGTTCACTTTGTCAATCATGCTGGGGATCTATTTCTCCTTGAAGTTTTGTTTATGCCCAATCTGGAGGTCAGCCTTCTGTCTGTCACCACCCTCAATGATCAGGGCATGGAATTCTCATTCAGCTGTGGTGTTGGCATGATCTTTGTTTATTCCTCTAGCCGAGTGGTTCTTTGTGGCTTGCACTATGATTGCCTGTTTCACATTCCTTTGTTCATTCCCTTGTCTTCCACTACCTCTACTCTTGTACAAGTTGCTCCCACTCTATCCCCCGAGTATACTGACCTCCTACATCGTTGCCTTGGCCAAATTCACTCATTGTCATCGCACGTCTCCTTTACAACCAATCTACCACTGGGCTTGACTCTGCTACATTTTCTCCTTTGTGTACCTCCACTTGCCTTGCCTGTGCCCATGGCAAAATGCGCCATTCCACCTTTCATACGGCCAATTTCTTCACTACTCATCCTCTTGATCTTGTGCATGATGATGTCATGGATCCTCTTCCCCATCACTTCCTTGGTTGCCTTGACGGCTTTGTGCAATGCTTGACAAATGACTTCTCTTGGTAAAGCTGGATTTTTTCCCTCTGGCACAAAAGTGATGTCACTGATGTTCTTGAGCCATGGCTGCCTCAGGAAGAACCTGCTTGCTTGCCTCAGTTGCGTGTCTTTTGTGGTGACCTGAGTGGTGAATTTATTGGTCAGACATCTTGATTCCTTGAGTCTCATGCTATATGCATGGAACCGGCAGTTTCGTATATGCCATGACAAAATATTGTGTCCAAACTTTGGAACAACCCTCTCATTGACGGGGTCCGCTCCCTTTTCTCAGCCTCTGATCAGTCTCCCCTCTTTGCTGTTGAAATTCAAGATCAGGCCATGATTGATCAGCGTGAAATCTCAAACATCAGCTTTGTTTCTTGCACGGGCAGGATCAACCAGAGAAAATCTCATTACCTCCTGAGAACAGAGAACACAACATGCACTGACTAAATTCAAAGGAACACTTGAAGTGAATACTACACTATTTCTATGCTTTATCCTACGGCTTGTGTGGATGTATGTGCGGTAGAGGTGGCTAGCTTCTCTGTTGGTGCTGGCGATCTCAGTTGCATCGAGATCGCAAGCGTGAGGCACGTGAAGTTGGGTGTCTTCAAGCAATAGACGGTTGAGATGACCTTTGGAATCCTTTGTTTTCTGTCCGCTGTGGATATGGCATGCGGGGATCAGTTGCCACCCGATCGCTGGTCGTCAAGTTACCTGCAGGCCGACTGCCAGTGGACCCGCTGGATACCCTGATGTATACCAGAAAATCCATCCGCTCATCTGGCCAGCCAATGGTTAAAAGTTGCTGACTGAGAGGTGCTCTTTATAGACTGGCTTACCGTTTAATTCATTTATGCCCAATCACCCCAAATCAATACACCTGCCAATGTGTGTACAAGAGAAGAGCATATGGTGAGGATCCTTCCAGGAAAGAAACCTAAAACGTGGACAATGTTTCTAGGAAATAACGTGTTACAACCAAGATCATACACAATCATGTGCACATCAACACCTGAATTTCCATGATCTTTCTTTACAACTGGGTTCATTGAAAATATCACAAAAATTAATTCCACACAAACAAATTCTGAAAACCACTTCATCATGTCCTTGCTTCTAATGAGATATACATTGTACACATTTTATGTATTGTGCTATTTTTGTAGAATTGAATCCGTACCTATATTGTACTAATTTCTAGACAGGCGTAACATGGAAGGTTAAGGTGTTTGCGGGACATTCCGACACTCAATGGGCGGGTCAATATTCCATCCGCTTACTATCACTTGTGTCATCGACATGGTACTACTCGAGTCCCCCCCCCCCCCCCATCCCCCCACTCAAAGGTGTATTACGGTGGTGTACTGGAGAGTGTATCTTGAGAAGACTTCTGTTTTGTAATTGTGTATTTGGACGGAGATGCAGACATGCCTATACACAAGTCCAAAAAACGTTCCTTCCCCCAATACACTCTCCAAAACACTTCCCCAATACACTAGGGGGTTTTGTGCAGGAGGGGGGGGGGAGTCTAGTTGGGATCTCATTATGGTGGAGTCAAAGTACACTAAACGCTTTATGTACAACCTTATAGCCGGTTACGTATACAAAGAGAGAGACGTCAGATGCTTTTAGTTGACTCCTTATGAGCAATTCATGTAGATGTAAACAATTCTGTTTTTTTGCTGTCTACCAGATACACTCTCAGCTACACTCCCACAATACACTCTTCCACTTCAGAGTGGGGGGGGGGGGGGGTCCTTGTATCCAGATCCCCCATCCCAACAGGTAAAAGTGTATTGAGGTGGTGTATTGGAGATTGTAGTGGGGGGAGCGTTCTTTTTTTAACTACTGTATTCGGAGGGAGGTGCGGACATGCCGTTACACAAGTCCAAATAAATCTTGTGCCCCCAATACACTCCCCAAGACACTTCCCCAATACACTAGGGGGTTTGCAGAGGGGGGGGGAGGAGGGGGAGGTCCATTTGGGATCCCATTGTGGCGGAGTTGAAGCACACTAAACTGGTTGTGTATAGCCTTATAGCTGGATACGTAGACAAATAGAGAAACATCGGATGCTTGAAATTGGCGGTTTACGAGTAATTGATGTAGATGTACATAAGTATGTTTTTGCTTCAGTCTACTATATACACTCCGAGCTACACTCTCGCAATACACTCGTCCACTTTGGGAGGAGGGGGGGTCCTTGTATCAAGATGCCCCCTCCCCCTCCCCCCAGTAGTTGAAAGTGTATTGGGATGGTGTATCGGAGAGTGTAGCTTGGGGAGCTTTCTTTTTTAACAAGTGTATTCGGAGGGAGGTATGGACCTGTCCTTACACAAGTCCGAAAATACCTCGTCCCCCCAATACACTCCCCAATACATTTCCCCAATACACTAGGGGGTTTGCGGGAAGGGGGGGGGTCCAGTTGGGATTCCATTGTGGCGGAGTCAAAGTACACAAAAATGTTTGTGTACAACCTTATAGCTGGTTACGTAAACAAAGAGAGAGACATCGGATGCTTGTAATCGACGGCTTATGAGCAATTAATGTAGATTTACACAAGCATGTTTTTTCCCTGCCTACTAGATACGCTCCCGGCTATACTCCTGCAATACACTCTTCCACTTCGGGGGGGAAGGGGGGGGGAGAGTCCTTGTAATCAGACCCCCCCCTCCACTCCACAGTTAAAATTATCTTGGGTTGGTGTATTGGAGAGTGTAGCTTGGGAAGCCTTGTTTTTTCAACTAGTGTATTTGGAGGGACTTGTGTAAGGACAGGTATGGACCTGTCCTTACACAAGTCCAAAAAAACCTCGTCCCCCCAATACACTCCCCAATGCACTTCCCCTATATACTAGGGCATTTGCAGGGAGGGGGGGGGGGGGTTCAGTTGGGATCCCATTGTGACGGAGTCAAAGTACACTAAAATGTTTGTGTACAGCCTTATAGCTGGTAACATAGACAAAGAGAGAGACGTCGGATGCTTGTAATCGAAGACTTATGAGTAATTAATGTAGATGTACACAAGTCTGTTTTTTTCCTGTCTACCATATACACTCCCAGCTACACTCCCGGAATACACTTCGGTGGAGGGGGAGTCCTTGTCTCCAGATCCCCCCCCCCCTTCAAGCAAAAGTGTAGTGGGTTGGTGTATTGGAGAGTGTAGCTGGGGAAGCCTTCTTTTTTTAACTAGTGTGTTCGGAGGGAGGTACGGACCTGCCGTTACACACGTCCAAAAAAATCTCTTCCCCCCGATACACTCCCCAATACACATCCCCAATACACTAGGGGGTTTGGGAGGGAGGTCCAGTTGGGATCCCATCGTGTCGGAATTGAAGTACACAAAACATTTTGTGTACATCCTTATAGCTGGTTACGTAGACAAAGAGAGAGACGTCGGATGCTTGTAATCGAAGGCTTATGAGTAATTAATGTAGATGTACACAAGTCTGTTTTTTCCCTGTCTACCAGATGCACTCCCAGCTACACTCCCGCAATACACTCTTCCACTTGGGGGGGGGGGATCCTTGTATCCATATCCCCCCTCCGGCACAGGTAAAAGTGTATTGGGATGGTGTATTGGAAGTGTAGCTGAGGAAGCCTTCTGTTTTTAACTAGTGTATTTGGAGGGAGATGCGGACCTGCCGTTACGCAAGTCCGAAAAAACCTCTTTCCCCCTATACACTCCCCAATACATTTCCCCAATACACTAGGGGGTTTGGGAGGGAGGTCCAGTTGGGATCCCATCGTGACGGAGTTGAATCACACTAAACTGTTTGTGTACAGCCTTATAGCTGGTAACATAGACAAAGAGAGAGGCGTCAGATGCTTGAAATCGATGGTTTACAAGTGTTTAAGGTAGATGTACACAAGTATGTTTTTTCCTTTCTACCAGATACACTCCTAGGTATACTCCCGTAATACACTCGTCCACTTTGGGGGGGGGGGGGGGCCAGTTCGGATTCCATTGTGGCGGAGTCAAAGTACACTAAAATGTTTGTGTACAGCCTTATAGCTGGTAACATAGACAAAGAGAGAGGCGTCAGATGCTTGAAATCGATGGTTTACAAGTGTTTAAGGTAGATGTACACAAGTATGTTTTTTCCTTTCTACCAGATACACTCCTAGGTATACTCCCGTAATACACTCGTCCACTTTGGGGGGGGGGGGGGGCCAGTTCGGATTCCATTGTGGCGGAGTCAAAGTACACTAAAATGTTTGTGTACAGCCTTATAGCTGGTAACATAGACAAAGAGAGAGGCGTCAGATGCTTGAAATCGATGGTTTACAAGTGTTTAAGGTAGATGTACACAAGTATGTTTTTTCCTTTCTACCAGATACACTCCTAGGTATACTCCCGTAATACACTCGTCCACTTTGGGGGGGGGGGGGGGGGGGGGGGGGGGGGGGGGGGAGGGGGGGTCCACTTGGGACCCCATTGTGGCAGAGTCGAAATACACTATACTGTTTGTGTAGAGCCTCGTAGCTGGTTACATAGAAGAAGAGAGAGAAGTTGGATGTTTAAAACTGACGGTTTCCGAGTACTTAATTTAGATGTACACAAGTACGTTTTTTTTTTTTTCTGTCTACCAGATACACTCCTGCAATACACTCATCCACTTCTGGAGGGGGAGGTCCTTGTATCCAGATCCACCCCCAGAAGTTAAAAAGTGTCCTGTGGTGGTGTATAAGAGAGTGTATCCGAGGGAGCCTTATTTTTTAAACTAGTGTATTCAGAGGGAGGTATGGACCTACCGTTACACCAGTCCGATAAAACCTCTTCCCCCCAATACACTTCCCCAATACACTAGGGGGTTTGCGGGGGGGGGGGGGGGGGGGGGGGGGAGGGGGGTCCACCTTGGATCCCATTGTGGTGGAGTAGAAGTGCACAACTCTTTGTGTACAGCCTTATAGCTGGTTACGTAGACAAAGTGAGAGACGTCGGATGCTTGAAACCAATGATTTACAAGCATGTAATGTAGATGTACACAATTATAGTGTTTTTCTATGTACCAGCTACACTCTCTTATACACCACCCCAAGAGAGTGTAGCTCAAGGAGCCTTCTTCTTAAAACTAGTCTATTCAGAGGGAGGTGCAGACCTGCTATTACACAAGTCCGAAAAAACCTTGTCCTCCCAATATCCTTCTCAATACACTTCCCCAATACACTAGGGGGGTTTGCGGGAGGGTGGTGGGGGGGGGAGAGGGGGGCATCTTCGAGCAAATGGTGACCCTAACCCTATCTGAGATTTGCCCTTCATATGGATGTTTATCAAAGTAAACAAGGTGTTTCAGAACACACACTTTATGTAAGAAGAATACGAACGACAAAACAGCCGATGCATGATTCAAGGGACATATGTAGGCTTCAAAAGAAAATTCACAATGCATGCAATTTCCTGTTCAACCACACAAATTCAATTCAGAAACATGGACTGAACATTCTGACTTCCACTAAAGACCGTGTTAAAAGAAGTGAACATCTCAATGTGAGCTTCTAGGAACCATACTTAAACAGGTTGCACCATACACATGTATCATAGTGTATTAAAAGGGGATGATTAACCATAACTCGTTTAATTACCATAATGATATCTGTGAGTTTGGATCTGGCAAATCCAACATTTGCCTTTGAGGCCATGTCATACATGATCTGGGTATGGAACCATGGTCCCCATGGTCCTCTCCCTCATCATGTCACCCCTTTTGAACATTGGACTTGTCATTGTGCTGACCTCCGTCTTGCTAACGTGTGGGTGCCATCGTGTCCGGTTCACTCCCTGACAATCATCGTGATGGAATTCATTCTCCCCTCCTTCGTCTCTACATCTTCCTTGGAATCATCCCCTTTTCCAAGGCCTGGCGCTTCTGGGACCCTAATCTTTTTCGTGGCATGGAGTCGTGTGATGCTCTTTTTCTAGTGAACAACATGAGAGAGTGTTGAGTCCAGCTGCCGAGCGTCCTCTGACAGGTCATGAGTTATGACGACCCAGAGGGTGGACGTCGGTGGAAGTAGTCGAGAGAAACCCACCGAGGTGGAGCAGACAGGCTGGTTGGGGGTCCATAGAAGGAGGGCCCTCCAAACGTTGGGGGTTACCTCCAAGGGTAGGATGGTGGGGGTGGTCCAGCGGCAGTGCTAAAGGTAGCAGCTGGAAGAGGTGGACTAAGACTAGCGGGGGCAGTGCCTAAAGAAGTCCATGCGCAAGTGTTATCGTTGTTGGAGGAACGTGCCCCCGAGAGCATGCATGGCGGAGGTCAGGAGTGCATCATCTAGAGGAGAGGGACACTTCATTGTAGCATACCCAACAGCACCACAATTCTAGTACATCAAGATGCTAGAGGGGTAGGATGAAGGCGCAAAGGAGTGGGAGGACTTACCCCAGCCTCAGCTACCCTGTCCACCAAACTTCCCTCCACCTGAAGAATTCCCCTTCCCCTTACCCGGACCGGTGTCCTGCATAGCCAAAGAGGTGGCCGATGTGGAGGTGGAAGAAGAGGAGAACGTGGAGGTGGAAGTGGAGGATGAGGTCGGCAATGATTGCACTATTGCAACTACTGCGACGGTCTTACGGTGAAGTCATCTATTCCGCAAGGCACTCCACCAATCGATAAGATGTTGGGTTGTGAACTCCCAAAGAGCCCAAATGCCACGGGACATCAGCAGGAACTAGCTGGGCAGCCAGATGCTGAAGCTCAAACTCTTTGACCTCTCTAAAGATGTCCGAGTGCGCGGGGATGAGGCCGTTGACAATGGAGAGAACGGCTGAGACCTTGCCAGGTGCAACCTTGCCAAGATCATGTAAGAGTCAGAGACTATGCACACAGTAGGCATCAGCTGTCTTGTCAATGCACATGGACAACATGTTGAACAATGAGCATGTGCTCCGTTGCATGACCTTTCACTGTAGTGTGGCGTTTGATGAGCATATAGGCAGCCACAAGGTCAGCAAGAGTGCGGCATGCGTTTTTAGCGTTCTAAGAGCCGATCTTGTCTATGAGATCATCCCCTTGATGTGTGCGCAAACAACTTTGGTTGCCCGTGACTCAACAAGCACAAAGGGAGGGTTGGCGGATGGGTGTGGAGCATGTTAGTACTCCCATAGCTGCTCATCCTGGGTCCACGTGCTGAAGCGTATGTCGAGAATGAGAAGGTGATGTTAGGAGTGAATTCAGGCAGCGACATGTTGTCGTTTTGATGCTAGAAGGGCAACACAAGGATGTTGGCACCGGCTATGCCAAGGGTGGCGGCGAAACCAAGAGGATCAGATTGGATAGTACTTAAGTGGCGTATGTGGAAGTGGGAGAGGTAGAGAATGTAGCTACACTGCCAGTAGTAGTGGATGCAGAAGAAATGGCACACAATGTGGGCTACAAGATGTTGAGGACCAAGTCAACGATATGGTTAGCAAATGTGTCTCGTTCATCTTGCTCGCGGCAGAATCTCTCCTCTGCTGTACGTTGTATAGTTGAAGCTGCTTGTAGGCTAGTGCATTTGCATTGCAGCTCGGCCTGCAATGTTTTGTATTGCTCTTCATCAACTGGCATGGTTATGCAGTGTTACCGTATCTGATCCCACGTATGGAAGTAACTGAGGGTATCCTCAAGTGTCTGAGGTCATGTCCCCTCCACATCCAAGAACAACAATTGAGGGGAAAGGACAAGACATCATCAGGTTACCCAAGGCAGCGTCCTGGGGACGCATAGTAGTTGCCTAGAGGGGTTGGACCCATCGACAAGCTCCAGTCTTGTGTTGAAGTTTGTTGGCCACCCACATCTCTATGCCTTCTTGTCTCACACTCTATGGTACACACATGGACAGAATGAATTACAATGGCCTCAACTGGGGAAACATCATACGAGTGCGCCATGACTGGTGGCTCTAGCGCCATGACGTCGTTGTGCTACCCAGGAGTGTCCACCAGCACATGCATGGCCATTGTTTGATTATCTCATGTTGATGCAGTAGATGCTAGGGTTCGTACATTCTCACTGCTGATCCCTGCATCATGCTTGTCTTCCTCTGAGTGTTCTGGAGGAGCTGCATATTATTCCAGGAGTTGATCCTTAGGGGGCCACCTTGTCGGTTGTTGGCCGTACATTGGTGAGAAGCTACCCTCGGTTAAATAATGTGAGGTCGTGCTTGACCCCTGGGTGGCGATGCGTGCTCATCCAAGCAAGTTGCTCGGTGTGGGTGCATGCTCACCGGTCTTGTAGACTCTCGTTTCCCCTTCTGACCTTTTTCACTGTGCGACACATTTTTCTAAGGCAAGCCTATTGCATCCATGGTGTCTCTTGTGCTTCCTTATGTTCACACACCCACATAGCATGATGTCTCACCGGGAAACTACCTAGTAACTACTGGTGTCACAGCAGTCAGGGTACATCCTCACTCCTCGTGGATCCTAAACTTGTGACTCTTACCTGGCAAACAGTGTGTTTCTCATCGCAACAGGCCCGCAACACTCTCGCCGCGAGTCGTCTACCTGTCGATCAATCAGCACGGCCAAACACATTGTTCTTCCATTGCCACTTCTGCGGGGCATGTCAACACCAGCACAGGCCGCTTCCGTCGATGCCGGTGCCGTAACTCTGGCATCCTCGATGGCTCAGGCACTCTTGCCGCAGCTGCTGTTCTTCTGACCCTGCGCCATCTCTACACCCGTGGTACAACGCACTTTGCATGACACCAAAGCAGTTCCCAGTGCTTCATCATTCGGGTGCTTTTTTGGCACGACGCCATAGTCCTTTGTTGCCCCGCCTTTCGCTAGCTCACAGAAATCAGTGCCGCTACAGCTCTCCTGCATCGTCCATCGGACTTGCCTCTCTCCGCTATAGCCACCTGAGTGGAACTCAGACGGCGTCCCTCTTCTTGTTGTTTTCTACAACATCACGGTCATGAAGCAGCAGCTCTCGCCTGCATCTGCAGCCCTAACGCCTGCCACAAAGGATTTTTCACCACTCTGCTGTTCCCCTGACGACAGATTGGATTCTCCACGCACGACTGTCCACTACGCCGATCATGGATGGGAGGACCCGCAAGTCTGTGACGAGCCCTCACCCATTGAGGATGACAATCCGCTTTGGCTATGTATACTGGCTAGCTCATATTGGCACGAGACATCGTCGCAGTAGTAGAACGTGAAGTGGCATGAGAGCGTGAGAAGATTGACCAAGAGGTGTACACAATGGGAAACTTGTCGCTGTCACTGTCTCACTCCTTAAGTATACAACCTCTTAGGGAAACTCAGTCGTTCAACCCCGCTTCTGCCGCCGACCCTGCTCCAACTTCCACAGTAGTAGACTCGGCTGAACTGTCCATGGCACGTGAGGTACCTAGAGTAATCCCTGTCTTTCCACTCCACACGGATTCCATTGGCTTAGTCGCCGCTATTCTCGATGCTGCTGTTGGTGCCGCAGCAACGTTCTCATCCACAGCCCGTGCTTATAGGGCCCCGACACAGACTATAGTGGGTCACGTAGCCAAGGCCTACGCACACGCCGCGGCATCCCTCACACTACTCGCCGCTATTTCCACCAACATTGCCATATAGGTGACAACAGCAGCCATTGTTGTGGCCACTATATCATCCTTAGCAGCCGACGTAACTTCCAGTGCTTTCGGCTCCATTCGCGCATCCACTACAACTGTTGTCCTGACTTCCAGTGGTACTCCTCAAGATCTTGCGCCCCACATGACCACGGGCGTCCTCCTTGCATCAGCATCAACAGTAGTCACGGGCGACAAAGTCACGGGGCTCCTTTGTCTCATAGTGACAGTTGCCGGTTGTGTGGCCATCCTCTTCTCCTTAGTGGCCACTGTGGTGCCTCCTCTCTTTACACTGCTTCGTTGCCACCAGTCTGTTGAGCATTCCTCTCTTCTCTCTTCTCTTCATTCTCCTTCTCCCTCTCTCCTCTCCATCTATCGTGTCTGTTACTCCTCATCATGCCAGGACCTGAGGAAACCATGGAAGCCTTGTAGACCACCCTTAGCAAGGCCCAAGCAGCTCGTCGCAAGGTTGAGGACGAACTGCAACAAGGACATGAAGCTCAGCGCCAATTGGTCACTATAGTAGCTGCATTAGTCATAGAACGCTTGTGTGCCATCCCAGGCCTTGCTACTATTCTGCCTGATAAGGAGATTGCATCTAATGACTCATTTGTGCCTCCCAGTGGTGGTCTTCCCAGCTCTTCTTCCCCCAATCTCTCTGTAGCTTCTCTTACTTGAGTCCTCCTACCTACCAGGCAGAAGAATTTTGAAACACCACCACCTCAGTTCACCTCTAAGCTGACCTTCACCTCGTGGGAGTCGCGCTTTAGCGCATGGGCCCAGGGCGAGCTGTTGTGGGAGTATTACTCTCCTTCCAAGCCACCGTTTGTTCCTCAGCCTGCTGAGGCGACCCGTTATGTTTGGGCTCTCATCAATGCGGGGCCTGCGGGCCTCCTAGACGACATCCGTGTGTACAATTCCAACCCTATACGTGGCATGCCAGTTCATCCTATCGGTGCCTATGCTCTCATGTGTTGCCGCAGAATTGTGACTGTCATGCCGCTCAAAGTGCTCTTATTGTGTAGTTCAACACACTCTAGATGCAAGCAGATGAGACTGTGGACGAGTATTTGGCACGTAGCTTGCGCCTTCTGCATGATATGGGCAAGGTAGCTCCTGCCTGTCCATTGTTGCTGGTCTCATTCCTGAGCTCTTTGATATCTATGTGCATGTCTCCCACGCATAGCTTGAGCATCTTGCTACTGCTCCAGTCCCTGAAAACTCTCCACCAAGGGTCGGATCTCTCTATGAGCTCATTGCCTCTTTTCACACAAAACAAGAGCATGCATCGTTCAGCCCTCGCTACGATCACCACCTCTTCATCCTCCACGCCTCCTCTCCATTCACTCCTTATTCCGCCGTGACTCATACTACTCTAGCTATTTTTCAAGGCGGAGGCAGCGGGGCCGGTCGGGGGGGTGCCCATGGGAGGAAAGGCCGTGGCGGCAAGACCTCCTCATGCACCGCAACTGCCACTGACGTCACTTGCTGGAACAACGATGCCACTGGTCACTCTGTACCAAAGTGTCCGGCTCCTCGTGAGGACGTTCGTCTGGCATCCTCTATGCATGCTCATTTGGTACGCACTGGTGTCACTTCCTCATCTGCAGCAGCAGCAGTGACTCCGCACTCACCAGCACCCTTGCTCCTCTCCAGCCGTCATCGTCCCCCCCAAAGCCCATGGGGCTGGATTCCGCCTCCATCTGGACCCCCCTACTATGGTCTTCCAACTTCTCACTACTCCATGCCTCCTTGGGCCCGGGATGATGGTCACTTCTCCGACCGTTCCTCCGATCGCTCCTCCGACCGCTCCTCTAACACTCGTGACGAGGAGCACACTCTTGAGCGCCGCCTGGCGGAGCTCCTCCACCTTTGCTCCCAGGGAGGTGAGAGTGTTAGTGGCCAGTCTCATGTGTGTGTCTGTGATTCTGACGCCATCCTTCCTGGTGTTGCGTTTGATTGTGTCCAAGGGGCATTACCTGATGACTATTCATGGATTGAAGATTGGTAATCCCATACGTTTCCCACTCGTCTTGGTGTTCCTTCTTCCCATTCCTCTTCTGGCTCAGTCACTGTATGCCTCGTTTTGCCCGCCACTCGTGCATCCCTTGGCCTCTGGATCATCAACTCTGGGGCCACACACCACATGACCTCCAATCGTTTGTCCTTTGTGTCACGCGGACTTGTTGGCTTTGTTTTCTTGGTGCGCACCGGCTCTGGCCAAGTTTTGCCTGTCCAAGATGCTGGTGTTGAATGCTTTGTGGACCCTGGTGATACTGTGCACCTCCCTGATGTGCTGTACGTGCCTGACCTTGAGGTTAGCCTGCTCGGTATGACTACCCTCGGCGACCAGGGGATGGGCTTTACTTCCAGTTGCGGCCTTGCCTCCATTGCTCTGCGCTCTTCTGGCCACGTTGTCCTTTGTGGAGTGCAATGTGATCATCTGTTTCATGTCCCTCTCATGCTCCCACCATCTTCTGCTGCCTCTGCTCTTGTCCATGTCGTGCCCTCCTTGTCTCCTGCCCACGGGGACCTTGTGCACCACCGCTTCTGTCATATTCACATTACCACTATTCAGCATCTTCTTTGCCTCCGGCCTACTACTGGCCTTCATCTTGCCACCTTTGTCCCTCCATGCTCCTCTGCATGCCTTAACAGTGCCAGTGGCAGAATGCACCACTGTTGAGCCCACCACCTCGCACCCTCTTGATCTCGTGCATGCTAATGTCATGGATCCTTTGCCCCAAGAATTCTTTGGTGGCCTCGGTCGATATGTTCTGTGTTTGACTGATGAATTTTCTTGGTATCATTGGGTCTTCGCTCTTCATCACAAAAGTGGTGTCACTAATGTGCTTGAATCTTGGCTTCCTCAGGTTGAGCGTGCCTGCCTTTGTCTCCTTTGTGTCTTTTGCAGTGACAATGGGGGTGATTTTTTTGGTCCCACCTCTTGCTGTCTTGAGTCTCGTGGTGTTCGTCTTGATTCCTCTGCCCCCTACACACCATAGCAGAATAGCGTGTCTGAGCGTTGGAATCGCACCCTTGCCGATGGTGTGCGCTCTCTTCTCTCCACCTCTGATCAGTCCGCCTTGTTTTCCTTTGAAGCCTTGTCCTACATGACATGGGTTTGGAATCGGGTCCCTCATGGTTCCCTCCCTCATCATGTCAAGCCCTTTGAGGGTTGGACAGGCCGCTGTGCTGACCTCCATCTTGCTCGTGTGTGGAGGTGTCTTGCATCCGTGTTGCTTCAAGCCAACCGACGGGATAGTAAGCTGTCTCCCCGTGGTCGTTTGTGCATCTTCCTTGGTGTCCTCTTGTTCTCCAAAGCTTGGCATTTCTGGGATCCTGCCTACTGTCGGGTCATTGACTCCCGGGATGCGCTATTCTTTGAACACTTATTTTCATGTGATGTTCGTCGCTTTGGTGCGTCCCTCTCTCTGCTCTCTCAAGGTGGGGATGGCACTCCTACCTCTTAAGCTTCTATGCTCCCCTCCGTGCGTCCATCGGCACCCTCTACCTCCTCCAAGTCATCTGCCTCATTTGAGCCCTCGGATCCCTCCGCCTCCTCTGAGCTTGCACCCCCTGCCTCCTCCGAGACGTCGGATCTCTTTCCCTCCTCGGAGTTTGCACCATCTGCCTCCTCTGAGCCCACGGATCCCTCAGCCTCCTCTAAGTCCTCGCTCTCCTCTATGCCCCTTGCCTCCTCTTAGCCCTCTGCTTGCTCTGAATCTCCCTCTCCCTTAGAGCCCCTTGTACCCTCTGTGCCTCCAGCTCTCACTAAGCCTTCTTCTCCACGAGTGCACACACGCTCACCTGTGGTCTCATCACCGCCGTCTACGCATATCCCATCTATCCCTCTTGTATCACCCTACACGTGTGGCGGTCGCCTCAGGCCCCTCCTATCACACTCTCACCCTGTTGTCTCTGTTTATCCTCATCTCCGTGCTCTTGGTCTTGCAACATCTGCATTGTCCACAACTGCTTCTGTGGTGCATTCCAGCACTGAGCTTGGCTACTCCCTCATTGCACAAGAGCTCCACTCAGCCCTCTCCTCGTCTGTAGTCGGGTATGTTGCCTCGTGCTTTGCTGTTGTTGGTCTCTCTCCCCTTCCGCTTGAACCTCGGACTGTACAGACTGCTTGTACACCAACTGATTCCCCCTTGTGGGAGCAAGCCATGAAAGCCAAACTTGACACACTATCTGAGCACGGCGTGTATGAGCACGTGGATCTCCCACCGGACCGCAAAGTTGTCGCAGCCAAATGGGTATGTCTCCACAAGCAGAACCCTGACAATACCATTGAATGGTACAAGGCACACCTCACAGCAAAAGGGTTCTCAAAAGTCCCTGTGGTTGACTTCGATGAGACATTTGTCCTAGTCGGTCGCTACACTATCGCCAGGACACTGCTCAGCCTGGTTGCCCAGCATGACTGGGAGCCGGAATAGATGGATGTCAACAATGTCTTTTTGCATGATAAAGTGGACGAGGAAATCTACATGGTGCAGCCACCTGGTTTCTCTGATGGAACAAATTGAGTATGGCACCTACGCAAGGCCCTCTACCGCCTAAAGCAGTCCCCATGCTGCTGGAACCAAGAGATCACAACAAACCCGGAAAAGAGAAGCTTCCGAAGAAGCACTGTGGATCCCGCTCTATTTCTTAGTGCTCACACCAAGCCAGTTGTTGCCATTGTTGTCCATATGGATGATCTCCTCATTGCATCTCCAGACGTCGCATTTGTCGCAGCTGCAAAGTCTCTTCTTCAGGCACCATACAAGATGAAGGACCTTGGTCCAGCCCATGTCTTCTTGGGTATGAAAATAGAGCATCATCACACACGTCATACCCTGTAAGTTCACCAAGCTGCATACGTCCGCAATTTGGGGGAGCGCTTTGGGTTGCTCCTCGCTTCCGTCCCCACAGCATCTACACTGATGACCCCATCCAGTCAATCACTGCTGAAATCCTTGGATCCATCCAAGCTGGGGGAGATCGTTGACGTGACAGACTACCCAAGGGTCATTTTCTCCCTGATGTATCTAGCTACGACTACACATGCCGATATTGCGTTTGCTGTGAACTTCCTCTCTCATTTCTCTCAGTGTCCCCGTGAGCTTCATCTTGACAGAGCGTCGCGGGTAGTGCGGAATGCATTGTCCACACCTCGCATAGGGTTGTACTTTTGCGCACAACCCTCAGTCCTAGTTGACGGTTTCACTAAGAGTGACTGGGCACATGACTCTGATGCACATAGGAGAACACGATGTAACTTCATGGTGGGCAGGACAACAGTCTCGTGGAAAAGTGGAAAACAAGAGTGTGTTGCTTGCAGCTTTGCCGAGGTTGAGTATGTGGCTCTTGGCGCAGGCACATGTGAGGCTGTCTGGCTTTCTCGTCTATTGCAGCAATTGTGTGTACCCATCCATTGCATCACCCTGCGCTGTGATGCTCAAAGCACAAAGGCCATTGCTAAAAACAGTGGCATGCATCACTCCCGCACCAAGCATATCAACATGGAGCATCACTTTGTTCGCGAGTGCATTTTTACTGGCATTTTCCAAGTTGCTTAGGTGGACACACGATCTGAGAGAGCTGACTTTCTCACCAAGACCCTCAACTGAAACGTTTTCAAGGCTGCTGTTCATGCGGTTGGCCTCATCTGTCCCCATGACCCAGGTTGAGGTACATGGTGTTTTCCTGCTTATCAATGGCCATGAATGTCTGTCACATCGTTATGAGCGTGCCATGTGTGTGGGTTGTTTGTTTGCGCGTAAAGGGGGAGTGTTGAAGTTCGTTGGCCACTCACATTTCTATGCCTTCTTGTCTCAGTTTCTATGGCACACACATGTACAGATTAAATGACAATGGCCTCACTTGGAGAGACATCATACAAGTGCGCCATGACTAGAGGCTCTGGCATCATGAACCCGCTGTTCTACCCAGGAGTGCCCACTGGCACATGCATGGCCATTGTTTGACCATCTCATGTTGATGCAATAGATGCTAGGGATCGTACATTTTCACTGCCGATCCCTGCATCATGCTTGTCTACCTCTGAGTGTTCCGGGGGGGCTGCATATTAACCTGGGTGCTGATCCTTAGGGGGCCACCTTGTCGGTCATTGCCCGTACATGGGTTAGAAGCCATCCTCCGTCAAATACCGAGAGGTTGGGCTCGACCCCGTGTGGTGATGCGTGCTCATCCGAGCAAGTTGCTCAGTGTGGGTGCGTGCTCACCGGTCTCTTAGAGTCTCGCTTCCCCTTCTGACCTTTTCCTCTATGTGACACAGCTTTCTAAGGTAAGCCTATTGCATCCATGGCGTCTTTTGTGCTTCCTTGTGTTCACACACCCGCATAGCATGCTGTTTCACTAGGAAACTACCTGGTAACTGCATCTTAACTGTGAGATCGCTGGGTGAAGCCATTGTCACTCAATCTCATGTACATGAGTGCAAGTACATATGTTGAAAGACAAGAGGGAATCCCAAATGTGAGAGGCCTTCAACTGGACAAAAAATTAGGACAGGTTTATCTCTATGTTTGTATTTGGGTTTTAGAGGAGCTGCCATTTTTTCCTTGGTGTTGATCATCAGGTGGCTACCGTGTCAGCTGTTGGCTGTGCACTCGTGAGAAGTTGTCCTTGGTTTAATACCGAGAGGTCGGGCTCGAAACCCTGGTAGCGGTGTGGCGTCATTGTGTGTGATGCACGAGCGAGAAGCACACCAACCGGGCCTCAGACGCTCGCTTCCCCTTCCCAACACTTGTCTGGGTTCTAAGTGCAAATTCCACATCCATGGCACGTGTGGTCCATGGGAGCCCCCCCACGCCTTCTCTTTCCTTCGATGCTCCTAGCTAGCACACCCAAGACTAACTACAATGGTCACTCATATGAATGGGGGCAAGTTGACAATCTGGCTGCTGGATGGGGCAAGTAAGATTGATCCCACAGGTTGCAGCAGGATCACACAATAACCATGCAACCCTCATTACTAGGCACCGCCGACGTCTCGGAGCAAGCTTTGTCGTCTCGTGATGCACATTCTGTCAGGGGCACACACGGAGCACCTATCACCTGTCACAAGTGCATCAGTTCGATAGTGTACCAGGGTCTGATCACTTGGGAATACAAGTGTTAACATTATAATGTGTTTTGCAAACTGTAAGACAAGTAGCAAGGTCAGAAAAGCTGTAGTCACAGCATAGAACACGTTATGCCAGCTTGCCAAGCTATGGCTCGTGTTCATAACCTGCACGACTGAGCCCAAGTTCTAGGCTCAAGGCGTGAGAGAATTATGGCATAAACACACTGCCGTTGCGCGAATCAACCCTACCCTCAGTCACGCCCTAGTATATCAGTGTGTTGGCCCATCTCCGCTCATAGTTGTTGGGCTGCCATTCCCAAAGAGCTGCATGTATCTCTGAGCAGACATGGGGCCTGTGTTAAACTCACAACGAGGGCGGATTCGAGTGCTCTCCAATGCACTCTTCGTCTCACTTTCCTTGTCGCTTCCTGCCCTCACCACCACCCTGTTGCCCACAGGTGGGCTGCTTGCCTTCAGGCTGTTGGGTCTTACCCGAGGGCATGCAGTGGTGCTAGTGCATTCTTCCTTCAACTCCTGTGGGCTGCCACTGCTTCCTGGACACTCCGTTTCAGCTTTTCCAAGACAGAATGAGAAAGGGACCTCAAGCAGAGGCTGTTCAGCCCCTGATTCCTGGATAAGACTTGGAATTCCTGTGTCAACTTCCCCAGATGGCACGCCCCCTGCTGCAGCTGCTGTTGCTGCCACCTCCACCTCCATCGCTGCTGCTGCTGCTGCTGCTGCTGCGGCCGCTGCTGCTGCATACTGTGAACCTTTCTGCTCCCTGCAGTCAGCACTCCACGTCTTCGCTGCTCGGATTCTCTGCGGCCTGTCGCTGTTGCTGCGGACGTTCCCAGACTCCTCCTCGAGCACCCCTGCCCTTCTGCATTTCAGCCTTCCCTTGCACTGCTCATCCTTCCAGCTTGAGAGCTTTAGGAGGGAGCGAGAGCGTGCGGTGAAGCTGCTGACAAGGGAGTCTGCCTCCCCAACCTTGGCCGCCCCTCTCACCCGTTGACTGCCTCCTTGTGGATCCTTGGAATGGGCATCGGCCTTCATCGGTGGCGATTGCACCTGAGGGGGCACAGCGTCCTGCACTTGTGTTCCGCCTGCGTGCTCACAGGTTTCAGCGGCAGGGTCGGGTTTCAGGCTCGTCCGTGAGGATGGCATTGCGCCGCGAGTGCTCGGCTGGGTGGGGTGAGAGCTGTTCCAACCGTCAAGTGGTTCGGGAAGTTCCCAGAAGTGGAGCGTGGTTGAACTCCTCGCCCGCTCCCTCCTACCAAGCCTCCTCGGTGACCCTTTCGGAGACTGTGAAGACATCTCAAGCTGCGATCGAGCCCACGGTTGCTGCATGCCGCCATGAGCTCCATCTTGCATTGGCTTCTGCTCAAGCTCTTCAGTGAAGTCCCAGATGGAGGGATCACCTCTCTGACGGCTTGTGTGGATGCCCGTCCCAGCTTTCGCCAAAAGAACTTCGCCTGCGGTAGCAGCCGCTGTTGCTGCTGCTGCTTCTGCCGCCACTGCCCCCGCTGCCTCTGCTGCTGCTGCCAACTCTGGGGTCGTGCTGTCATTCAAGTCGAAACTCCATGTTCTCACTCCTCGGATGCGGCGCGGCCTGCCCGTGACCCCACCGCCGGCCACTCTGAATGCCTCCTCCTCCCCGCTCTCCACCATCGGCCTCGCCTTGCGCCGCTCCTCCTTCCAGCTCGAGGGCCTCAGGAGGGAGCGGGANAGAGAGAGAGAGAGAGAGAGAGAGAGAGAGAGAGAGCAGAGCAGAGCAGAGCAGACGGCAGATTTGAGATGGGTGTGCAGATCGACAGATGTGGCACAGGGTTCTTCCACAGCCATGGGTGACTGAGTAGAGGGAGAAGGGGCTGAAATGGAGGGGGGGGGATGGAGTGGGGATCCGGGTGGAAGGACAAGGTGTACAAGAACCAAACTACTCAGACTATACACTCCGGCTGGTGTGCAACCTCACTCCACACACTCGGCTCGCGCTGAAGCAGGCACACCAAACCAAAGGCAACCGGCATCAGGTTGTCTTTGGCAACCAACGCAGAAAGACAACCTCATGCAGCAGCAGCAGAATCGAGGAAGAAAAAACTGCGTACCGCGGGGGTGTAGGCCAAAGCCGCGCCATCGCAAGTCATCTGCAGAGCACAGCGACATCCGCCGCCGCTGCTGTCAAGACTCTCGTGGGGATTCGAGCCCAAGGAAGGCAGAGGTATCGCTGAAGAAGACAGCGGTGCGCCCGCCGCTCGCTCCCTCCTGCCACGCGGCATCGTCGGCTCGAAGCTGCTCTCGCGCCTCGTGTGGCCGC
>SZWC01016999.1:31195-42087 GCA_023375785.1 Penium margaritaceum
AGAGAGAGAGAGAGAAAGGGAGCGAGAGCGAGAGAGAGGGAAATAAAGGGAGGGAGAGAGTGGGCCACCGCACGTTGCGACGAAGCGCGAGCCGTTGATGATGGACGAGAGACGCAAGTGGAAGCCTGGGGATTTTTTGGCCCCATTACTGTGCCACGTTGGAAGGCAGCGATTTTTGACTCGCTGTCCGCAAGGTGGAGATTTTGAAGATTGCAGGCCACCAGCTGCCTCTGTCCTTTTCTGAGGAAGTTCTGATTGAAGCGCGTGGTCAAGAAAGGCGCGAGAAAGAACATCAGTGTGGGCACCACATACTAGGGAGTTGAACAAGGATGTCGAAGCATATCGATTTTTTTGGGCAAATGTAACCGAGCTGCTGTGTGTTCGCCCCGCACTTGTAATGACTGTCGAGCGAAATCGTGACAAAGGTAGGAACCTGTTTCGAAAGCACATGTACAAGAAATTTCGAGGAACGGATCTAATGTCTCAAATACGTCTTATAATAATCGCATTTGTATCGACGAGTGCTACCCTTGAAGCTGTCTATCCAATGTACCAAACTATGAGTTGATTAAAGTGAATAGCGAGTCCTAAGAGAGTAGAACGTTGCTGAATAGAGAGGAGGCGTATTTTATTTAATATGATACACCACAGAATTGGGCTCTAGCAACAATACGCAGGCGTGACCTCATGTTATTGTGTGGATCAAATTAGGCTCATCGGATAGTTCTGTCCTTGTTTTTCTATCGTGGCCGTAAACAAGAGATAAGGGGGGGTCATTTACACATGAAAGAAGCCCTTTTTTTTTTTACATTTCCCACGAAACTACTCTATGTATGTTTTGGGGTATCTCCACCAAAGGCTGTACGATAACTTGATTTCTATCATTCGTTGCCCCAAACTAAAAAAAGAACGCGGAGGACTAGTTTGGGATGTCGATTTTTTTTTCTTTGGCTAGTGTTGTTTCCATATTGGGGGATCCATGTGATGACAATGAGGGCTTGTTTTATGTGTAGAAGGGGAGGTGAGAATGTCTTTCATCACTTATTTTCCCTGGAGCGGCCTTACTTGCTAGATTTTGTGGGAGACATGTGCTTTCATGAGTTTCCATAGTGGGGGGGGGGGGGGGGGGGGGGGGAGGTGAGTGGGCTTGAGAGGAAGTTGTGGGTGGACGGGCATTGGTTTTGAAATAGGGTTATGTAAAGGGTTTGTAGGGGGATGGTGAGGGGGGTAGTTTGTGCGCATTCTAGGAAACAGTGTTCCATGGAATCATTTGTAAGGCATCGTGGGAGATATGGGGATGCTCGTGGGGGTAGGAGTTTGTATCGAGCGTTGAACTTGATGTTACAAAGAAATGAGTAAGAGTATGAGATTTTGCGTGCGGTGATTTTTGGGGAGGGCATTGATTCGATTGTGTAAGTTTTGTCAATCTTTTGACAAGGTGTGGTGGTTTATAATCTACAAGTGGGTGTGTATGGGGCGTCGTTTGAGTCTCCGGTGGCATTTCTTGTCCAACTCATGGAACGATGATTTACCGGTTGGGAGGCGTTGGCTACGGCAATTATGTGTGGGTAGGTGATCGAAATGAGGAGCCTTTCTTGTAGTATAGTAGGATGACATATCCCTACAGATTCAGCAGACCCACGGGTGAAGCTTCACAACCTGGAGCCAAGGCGCCCCAATAGGTGGGTCTTGGTGTATTGAGTTAGTAGAAAATTGTAGGTTGAAGGTCGCTCAAGGGAAAGGGGTCACATAACACTGAGGCGTGAGAGCAACATCAAGTCCAGAGGTCATTGAGACAAGCATGACAACTCCCTCCATGACTCGGAGATGCCAGACGCAATAAGCACACATGGGTCATAGGCACGCGGCAATGAGAAGCGACCCCAACAATGGAACATAGACCAAAAAGACAGGATTCAAGGTGATAGAACGGAAAGGAAAAAAACTCATGTCAACTAGGATCAGCATGGAGGGACTGAAGACTAATGGCATGCACATCCACCTTGAATTTCCCACTACTGACCACCTTGGTGAGAAAGTCAACTTGTTGGTGACGGGTGTCAACTCCAACTAGACGCATATCACTAGACGTAGTGTGTTCATGGACAAAGTGATGTTTGATGTTCATATGCTCTGTGCGAGTGTGATGCATCACATCATGATCTGTAATGCAGGGCATGCTCTGGTGAACTCAAGGAAGCGTAAAATAGGGGATGGGTTGGCACTACTGGTGCATGAGACGAAACAACTAAAAGCTCTCACAAACATTGACACCCACAGCGACATACTCGACCTCTATCGAGCTTCGTGCAACACATCCTTGCTTTATGCTCTTCCAAGAGACCGCGTTGCTGCTGTTGAGGAAGATGTAATGAACAAGCTGCGTGCATTCTAGTCTTGGGTCCAATTGTGATCTATGTATCCATTAACAACAAGAGAGGGTTGTGTGCACAAGCACAAGCCTAGACGAGGTGTGGACATGATGTAGCAGACAACACGCAATTCCACTTTCATGCTCACAAGACGTAGCAACAATAGGCAATGTCGCCTTAATGTGGAAACTGGGACAACTGGAATAAGAAGTTGAAAAGCATAGTCTCAGCATGTGTGGTGGTACCAAGGAACATTGGAGACTCGACGACTTGGAGGTGGGTTGTCACTTCAACCACCTCCCCCAACAGCGTAGAGTCAAAGGTCTACACAAGCCTTTGTCGAGCAAGCGTCATAGGCATGGGCGCATGGGGAACGGTAGCCAATACACCAATTAACCTCTCCCCTCGAGTTTGAACATACCCCGCATGATGTACAGTGAGTATTCGACACCGATGCTTGTGCTCAATCTTTATACCCAAGAAGATAGGGACAGGGCCCAGATCCTTCATCTTGTATGCTGACTAGAGGAGGTCCTCTACAGCTTGGATGGCCTTGGGATCAAGTGAGGCAATTAGGAAATCGTCCACATCGACCAAGATGGCAACGAAAGGTGTCGTTGTGTCACTCATGTAGAGAGCATTGTGAACAGGACAACGATGGTAGCCACCGCGCTCAAGATAACACATTTCTTGAGGTTCGTGTAGTGTAGAGACTACTTTAATCTTTACAAGGCTCTGCTACGTCACCAGATGTAGCTAATACCATTCTCAAAGCCAAGGGGCTGAGCCTGATACATTTCCTCATGAAGTTGACTGTACAATAACACGTTGTTGATGTCCATCTGATTCAGCCTTAAGCCGTGCTAGATTACATGGCTCAGTAGTGCCGTGGCAGTGGTGTACTTCTTCACATGGGAGAAAAATGACGTACAATTCCACGCCATGCTGTCGGGAGAATCCATTACTGATCAAGGAAAGATGCAGTCTGGCTTGCTCCTTTGCATATACACCCAATGTGCAAGTATGGCCTTTGCGACCCACTGAAAGGTCCACCTTCTCGTGAACACCGTGCTCTGTGATGGTATCAAGCTCTCTGCGCATGGCCTAATCCTACAGGGCTGCATCATGAACAAAGCAAGCTTAGGGGACTGTGTCCCGGTCATGCGGGAGTTCCATGGTGCCCTAAGGGGTGAGTGTAGTGGTGACGGAGGCGATAATGCAGGAGAAGATAATGGTGATCACAGAGATGGGATAGTGGGTGATGCAAGAGGGGTTGATGCGGTAGATGATAAGAGAGATTTCGATGAGGACGTAGAATCTGAGGGTGACCTAGACGAGGGCACATAAGTAGGTGCGATAAGAAGAGAGGACATAGCCGCTGGAGTGGGTAATGTGCATTCATGAGTGCAGAAGTTAGAGGAGATGGAACATAGGTGGGACGCATAGATGGAGAGAAGACACTGTCCTCAATCCATCCGGTGCATGAATATCCCTCAACACGAGAAGCGGATGAAAGAGAAGAAACACGCTTGAAAATTTCACAACTGAACTTGTTTAAAAAACAAGAGTGCCACAAAATTCAATGATACGATCACGATTAGCATCCCAGAAGTGTCATGCCTTGGACTATGGATATACATTGAGGAACAGACAAATACGTCTGCGACGAGAGAGCTTCCCATCAATGAGAATCTCTCTCTCTTTCTCTCTCTCTCTCTCTCTCTCTCTCTCTCTCTCTCTCTCTCTCTCTCTCTCTCTCTCTACATGTAGGAAGTTAGGAATCTTTCACAAAATTCTTCCATCACTTGAGAAAGACTTTAGCACAGCCACCAATCTTCATCTCTTATACATGGTGTAGTACGAGGAGGAGCATGTGGAGCAAGAGAAGTGGTTTTTACATGTGTGATGGGTTTTAACTTGACCACAGACGTTTAGGGAGTTGTGGTGGCTAAGTACATTGGTGTACTAATGGCACCTAGGTAGTTTGTGGCATTCACCATCTCCCTCAACTTGGATTCATCCATTGGCTTTAGTTGTGTCTATCCTGCTGAAGTCATTGGCGTAGAAGCCGAGGAAACAACAAACGCAAAGGGGTAAAATGCTCTCCCTGACTATAAAGAATACGCAACTTGATCTACATGCACTGTCCATTGTAAGTGATCACGCTCAACTTCCATGGCCAGGAAGACTTGGGCCGAACTGAAATCTTTCATATCTCAGGCTGACTAGAGGAGACATTTCGCTCCTTGAACAGTAGCTTGACTTGGGGATGCATTGAGCAGATCACCTTCATACATAAGGATGGCAACAAATGGGGAAGATGGTGTACTAAGAAACAACGTAGAATCCACAGTGCTTCTACGAAAACAACCTGTCTCAAGCATGGGCATAATCTCCTACTCCCATTGTAGTAGTGACTGATTGCGGCCGTACAAAGCCTTGTACCATTGCGACAATTTGTTGGTACAATCTATGAACCAAGGGGCTCAATTATGCAAATCTCTTCACCAAGCCTGCCATGCAGGAAGGCATTGTTCATATCCGATTGCTCAAGTTCCCAGTCATGTTGAGCAACACGGTTATGAAAGGCTTCTGTAGTGTTCTATCGGAATAGGAGGCAAAAGGTCTCATCAATGTCAACACCAAGTATTTTTATCACTCTAGAGGAGGAGGTCTAAAAGTTCATACACATCATGCTCGGAAGGAGCTTTGAGCTAATCTTGCATGGTTGCTTTCCACAAAGATGAGTCAGTGGTTTTGAGCCTCATCAACTGTCATATGATCAATGGTGAGAGACAAGCAATGGCCAAACATTGGGCTACATACACAGAGACAGACGTATTGAGAGCATGATGGAATGCATGTACTACACATGATTACATAACTCTAGAGATAGGGTGCATCACTGATACAAAGGCCGAAAGTTTAGGTTACACACAGAGCCCAAGGGCAGGATCCCGACCTCACCAGACAGAACCATCCAATCTGGCACAGTGGGACCAAATGCGAAAGTGTTGTGAGAAGTAGTGGTAGACACAAGACTTTGTCTTGGAAGTGCACAACAATGACCACCATGTATCCAGGGAGAGACTCGACGAGCAGAAGCAGAAGGACTGGGGGAGACAAAATAGGCTTAAGGGACTTTCAGATTGCCAAAACGGGAGTCCGTAGGTGAGACTGGGGAGAGTGGTGTAAGCAAGGGACTCACTGGAGAAGAGTGAGGGGACGTAACAGGTGATGAGGAAGAGGCCACGGGTGTGAGAGAACATGAAAAAGAAGAAATTGAAAAGAAAGGAGGATAAGAGCCTAAGGAAGTGGCAGGATTTGAGACTAAAGTGTTAGCGGGGCCTCGACCCGAGGTTGAGCTGGAGACACGTGTATCAAATGAGGTGTAGACACCACATGACCTCCCCCAAGTCCAAAGATCTGGATAAGAGGGAGAGGAGAGGAGAGACGGGTAAGATCAAGTTCAGACGCATCGTTAAAGAAGAATGCTTTCTGGGATAGGGGGGATTCCTTTTCACCCACCATTTGAAAACGCTCTGCGCAGGTTACCCACAGTTGAGAACTTTATTTATGTATTGTCCAGTCGTGGGAGAAGATGCCTAGTATGCCCACTTTTCGGCTAGTCCCTTTCGTTTTCCCCACACTTTTTAACTCGTGCACACTATGTCCAAAGTTAAAAAGAGTAGCAAAAAATACCCACTTCTTATGGACTGACTACGATACCCACTTTTCTTCGTAGCCAACGACAGGGCCACAGAGTGCGACAACAGTTCAACAGGTCCCTAGTGGGAGAATTATCTGCATCAGCAAAGGGTATGTATCACAGCGGCTACGTGGCATGCCACAGTGTCAGGCCTCCAGCGTGTACCGGAGGACCCCTCATACGACCCTACGACGTATTCTAGCGTACCTACAATTGCGACCAAGCATGTGCTGACACGACAAAGGGATGCCGTCGATGTACTACCGTAGGATGCCCTGATTGATGGCTTTTGGTCCAATCACATTCTGCCGAAGAAGTCTCTTCGCATCCGTCGGCTATGCGCGATGCAAACGGTAACCCACAGTTATGTTTGCGATGGTTTCACCTTACAAACGGGGAGAATGTACCGGTTCGCAATGTTCTTCGGCATAATGAACAGTACATAACATCGCACTGGGCATAATGCATTTTTGTTCATGCTGTGATGCCCCTTCAATTGGGTTGACGCACCATCCTTGGCTCCGACGACATGCCATCCGAGGTTCGCATGAACTACGGAGAAGGTCGAGGATGGAGGACTGGATATCATGTGGATCCCTTTGTTGCACACCGAGCATGGGTCGCAATCAAGGAAACCTAGGTCTACAAAGAGGCACGTACAAGGTGCGTACATGGCTGCCATCCGCCAAAGGCCACATGGCCCGCGACACCTTAAGCCATGGCACAGACACTCGACTGGCCATTGCCCAGTCTGAGACCATTGAACTGCCCAGGCGTATGGGAGCCATGGATCTCATCCGATCCTAACTATCCATGCGGATGTAACCACTCCTAGAGCACGTACAAAAACGGAGCTGGCAATCGTTTTTAGCCATCTCCATTCACACTGTTGTACACCGTACAAGACATGGGTCGAGCGGTCCATGGACATAACGACACCGAGCCCACTGACGTTATGGATGTGCGTACACGTTTCTACACCGAGCATACCTACACATGGGTAACTGTTTCGAGGATGTACCGATGGGATGAAGATGGCGCATGGGGCGGCAAACCTACCAGAGAAGCAGGCCACATCTCACTCCCCAGCAAGTGAAGGAGGCATGGGCTACGATCAAGGCTCGCTGGGACACGCTCGTTGCAATGGAGGTTCAACCCAGTTGGGTGAATGATCCATGCGAACCAGAGACCATGTGCTCGACACTGAGTGTTCGCATGCCAACTCCTCGTCCACCAAACACCCCTGGGCAGTGGATGCCTTGGACTTGATACCCTCAGTGGATGCTTTTGTTATGTTTTCATCTGTTGATAATCAAAGTACCCAATGTTTTCCTTCTCCGCATAGCGCTCACATAAGGCATAGAGTGTTAAGCATTTTCATGTTCATTGTCATGAACAATATGTGCTTCTTTATTCATAACAGCATTGACCCTAATGCTTTCGTACACTAAATTTTGGAAACACTTTTGCCAGAAAGAATGCACCATGTGTGACAGTGGATACTTCGATCATGTTCTTGTGATTGTTGATAGTATGCCCACTGTCATCTTGTTTCACGGTAACTTTACCTATGTCATGAACAGAGAAGTATTCTTCCCTAATGTCTGTCGGCAAGAAACGAGAACAATGCCGCTTTGTCATTGCCATGGCTCAAACAAGTAACCTCAGACTTGGCATACATCTTTAATCTGAGCAAGCAGTGTACTGTACACAATGGTGGTGGAAATAGTCTTGTTACAGAAACATTACAAAAGAGCATCCTAGCTGTTCAGTTATTACACTACTTCACTGGATACAACAATGATTCCCAATGTTAGCCAATGCGAATGAATAGACTAATTACATTTTTCATGATCACACCAATGCAATACATGTGGGAAAGCCTTTCAGGAATGTCAAACGTTTCAATCAAAAGAACAGTGGGGTCAAATAGCGATGGCTAATACAGATTTGCACGTACACAGGGAGGCTGCGCACATACGAAATGACTTCGCATGCCACACACTCTGCCTCCCCTGAGAACTCACACACAGCATCAAAGTATTCCTCCCCAAAGGGTGATGCAGGCTGACCACTACAGGGATTGGCCACTTGCAATCTGACCCATGTCTCATCACCATCGTCCAAGCGAAGTGTGCTAAGTAGTAGTCCTGTCTCCACAAATGCATTGTCACTGACTGCTTGTCCCTCCACTCGGGGTTTTTCCCGTCTCCTCCAAAACATCTTGCACTTCCTTGTGCTCCCCACGGACCCAATGATAAGGGCCAGTGGTATAAACTGCAATAGCAAACAAAACCATAGGTTACAAATCTTGTAGAACCAGCATGTAAACTGTAAACATGCATGGCCACAATACTGTAATTAAGGCTTACCATGCAAAATGAGCAAAGGACATTTAAGCACGGTGATGCCGCTTAGGATGTACATTGTCCTCATAAGATATGCAGGAGGAAGATTCCCACTCATCCTCCTCCCCACAACCCGAGGGCAGTGACTCTTCTTCTTATAAGTCCGTGTGAGTGCAGTCACCAGACTCGGAGCTCTCACACAAGGAGGACTCACCAGAGTTATCTGCATCATCAGGATTGTCCACCTGTGAAGTCTTGATGACCATGCCTTCAGTACCATCTGCTTCCCCACGCTCAGTATCATTGCCTACAGCACTGTTTGCACCCACTACATCCTTGGAACTTCCTGAACGGTGTGGAACACGCCGTCTCCCACCACCATTGCCAACAGCCAGCACAACTGTTAGGATGCCAGCTGCACCGCCATCACCCCCATTCCCACCGCCAGCAGCTCCACGTACCAACTTTGTTCCACCGACCGCACCACCCTCCACGCCTTGTCCTCCATTGCCCGCACCGGGAGCACCAAGATCGGCCCCAGCCTGCCGCGCCTCCCCTGCAGTTCCACCACTACCACCCTACATGCCTTCAGGTACACCGCCCGCGCCCCCAGTCTGACCATCTGCTGCCGGTGCCACGGTACTGGCTCTAATCATCCACTCCAGTAGTCTCACTACCCCCGATGCTGGCTGCCAGCTCTCTTGCGCGTGCGGCTGCCATTACTGCTGGTGATAGTGCCGGTGGGTTGGTGCACTTCTGGGGCGGGTGTCCCTTTTTGCCGCACTTGGTGCAGATGCGGTTGCGCTTTTGATGGGTCTCCCTCTCCATGTGCTTAGAGCGTGGACGTCCACGAGAGCGCCTCTCACCCGGCTCGCCCCACCCACGCATGGCGTACTGAAGCTCGCGTATGTTGACACCCAGCATGGGTGTCCGGTACGTACGTCGCCATGCCATCTACGTCAGATGCATGTCAGTATACAGCTCCGGATTCACGTCTTCTGCTAGCATCAGCGCCACGGCGTGCTGGCATGGGTACCCGTACTCTATCCACTGCTTGCATGAGCACGTTTTCGCGTTCACATCGACCTCACGGCCCGCCAGGATCCTCAGACCGGTGACAATGCCCATGAGCCCACCGTGCCTCATGACACGATACTCCGTGGTGTGTTCAGTGTAGTGCTGCAGCTTGGCATCCACCACGGGAGCGTAACGGCTGTCGCAGTCATGCGTGACACATTGTCCATCCGTGAAAAGTCTCTTCACAAATGGGTGTTTGTGTAAAGCAGTGGAATGGNCATGTGCCCCCCACAAGGCACATGACACTTAATGTGAGTCCAGTGCTCCAAAGGCAGCCCAGGGTCACCATCTCCACCGAACAGGTACTTGTGGCCCTTGTCGGATGTCCGACCAAGCATGTCCCGTGCGCGGTCGAATTTATTTTGTGTGGAAGCACAAGCCATTCACCACATGAGGTCGGCGGTTACGAAGCCCACCTCCGACTTGACGTTCTCTCGTAGGTGCTTACCACAGTAGGTGTGGACAGAACCTGGGAATAGACACTTGACGGCGGCAATGAGTCCAGTATCTCTGTCGTTGATGACGGCGGTTTTGTTGTGCCGTGCTGTCGGATACGCTTCTTCAAGCCGCTGAAAAAACAAGTCCCAGTTGTCCTTATCTTCTTGTGGGCATATGGCCCACGCCATGAGCACCGCGTGGTTGTTGGCATCCCAGTACTATGCCAGCAACAACACTTCCTTGAAACCATTCTTTAAGAACATGCCATCCATTGTCAGCAACCGACGCACAGGTTGCCATCCGTTTCTATAGGCGCGGGGGCCACAAAGGCCCGTTGGAAGAGATGGTGCTGGTCCTACTCCGCGACAGCCACGGTGGATGGGTCAACCCTCTTCAACTGCAAGTATGAATCACAAAAACAATGCCAAACACATCTAGGGTTGGGAAAGAAAATAACATACAAGAAACCAACAAGGACACAAGAATACTTACTACGGTGATGTACCAGGGAATAGACCCCACAATTGGCCTTTTTCACCCATGAAATTAGTCAAGGCCTTCTTCCTAGCGCGATGAATGGCGTGGTAGGCAGACCTCTCGCTGGTGCGCGCTTCCACGATCTAGCAGAGGGCCTTTGAGGTGGTGCATGACTCTTTGTTCACAGTGCTATCGATGTGTCGCAACACAAACGCGGCTTTGCGCGAGGGGTCTCCTTTAGTGCCTATGCGGCTGCACTTGTCGCCCTAAAAAAATATGACTTTCACGTTGTTCGTTTTTCGTTGCCACCGCGCCTTCAGCTGCCACGCGCAGCCTGACTGACTCCAGTTGTCCACAACGAGCTTCAAGCCGTAAGGAGATTACGTTTGTGCCCACTCCGTACAAACGCAATCCCCATGTATGCAGAGACGGCATAGTCGTGGACCGCCTTGCGGCAGGCGTCCATGTTCC
>SZWC01016999.1:43048-54415 GCA_023375785.1 Penium margaritaceum
CCATGCCATCTACGTCAGATGCATGTCAGTATACAGCTCCGGATTCACGTCTTCTGCTAGCATCAGCGCCACGGCGTGCTGGCATGGGTACCCGTACTCTATCCACTGCTTGCATGAGCACGTTTTCGCGTTCACATCGACCTCACGGCCCGCCAGGATCCTCAGACCGGTGACAATGCCCATGAGCCCACCGTGCCTCATGACACGATACTCCGTGGTGTGTTCAGTGTAGTGCTGCAGCTTGGCATCCACCACGGGAGCGTAACGGCTGTCGCAGTCATGCGTGACACATTGTCCATCCGTGAAAAGTCTCTTCACAAATGGGTGTTTGTGTAAAGCAGTGGAATGGGTACAAGTGACATATGTCCATGAGGTGGGCGTTCAGGGACTCCATCGCGTTTGACGTCATGTGCCCCCCACAAGGCACATGACACTTAATGTGAGTCCAGTGCTCCAAAGGCAGCCCAGGGTCACCATCTCCACCGAACAGGTACTTGTGGCCCTTGTCGGATGTCCGACCAAGCATGTCCCGTGCGCGGTCGAATTTATTTTGTGTGGAAGCAGAAGCCATTCACCACATGAGGTCGGCGGTTACGAAGCCCACCTCCGACTTGACGTTCTCTCGTAGGTGCTTACCACAGTAGGTGTGGACAGAACCTGGGAATAGACACTTGACGGCGGCAATGAGTCCAGTATCTCAGTCGTTGATGACGGCGGTTTTGTTGTGCCGTGCTGTCGGATACGCTTCTGCAAGCCGCTGAAAAAACAAGTCCCAGTTGTCCTTATCTTCTTGTGGGCATATGGCCCACGCCATGAGCACCGCGTGGTTGTTGGCATCCCAGTACTGTGCCAGCAGCAACACTTCCTTGAAACCGTTCCTTAAGAACATGCCATCCATTGTCAGCAACCGACGCACAGGTTGCCATCCGTTTCTATAGGCGCGGGGGCCACAAAGGCCCGTTGGAAGAGATGGTGTTGGTCCTACTCCGCGACAGCCACGGTGGATGTGTCAACCCTCTTCAACTGCAAGTATGAATCACAAAAACAATGCCAAACACATCTAGGGTTGGGAAAGAAAATAACATACAAGAAACCAACAAGGACACAAGAATACTTACTACGGTGATGTACCCTACTGCTCTTGGATTTCGATATTAATGGTTTTTCAAGTTGATTGAATGCGATACACTTTTTCGTTCAATGAGTTCTACATACCATATAAATAATTGAACTTGAATTTCATGTGAAAGGCTAAGGGATTTCAAACTTCAATGGTGTTTTTCTCCATATAAAACATTGAAATCAAGGTAACATTTGATGCTGATTCGATCATTAAGGACTACCAAAATAATTCAAACCTGAAAAATCTCGTCTAATTCATAGATTTTATAATTCGCAATTTTCCATTCGTTGAAATCCAAGAGCAGTAGGGTATGCAGGGAATAGACCCCACAATTGGCCTTTTTCACCCATGAAATTAGTCAAGGCCTTCTTCCTAGCGCGATGAATGGCGTGGTAGGCAGACCTCTCGCTGGTGNGCCACCGCGCCTTCAGCTGCCACGCGCAGCCTGACTGACTCCAGTTGTCCACAACGAGCTTCAAGCCGTAAGGAGATTACGTTTGTGCCCACTCCGTACAAACGCAATCCCCATGTATGCAGAGACGGCATAGTCGTGGACCGCCTTGCGGCAGGCGTCCATGTTCCAGAAAGTAGTGCCTACCGGAAATTTTTTTAGAGTCTCCTGTTGAGTGCGCTTACTGGGCTTGGTGCCCTTGTTTTGGGCAGCGAGGACCGTAGTTTCCGTGGGGGAGGGGGAGGGGCGTGCTCGTCATTTGATGATCCTGCACGCAGAAGCATCGGTCTGCATCTTAAATGACCACACTAGTAGGGGGATATGACGATGACAGCAAAAGGGTAGACAGATGGACCGTACTTGGATGTAGAAGCAAAGCCATTCCAGTCAACAGTGACACCATGGCAACTTTTGCGAGTGAACCCACCCGCGGCCGGAGGACAGAACGGACTGATGCGGGAGCCACCGTTTAGCCTCATGACCGAGTGCTCTCCACGCTCTGGGGAGTGTGGAGTTAAGTGTTCTTCGGCCTCGACATATTCCACCCAGCAGGTCTCCTCAAAGTCGTCAAAGAGAAAGCCGTTTGTGTATCCTTGGGATTCACGACGTTCCTCATCATTGGTGAAGCTGCTGACAGGGGGTTTCGGAGGAACGTAAAACTTGAAAAGCGATGGATCCATAAGACCCCTTGTGGGTATGGCATGCAGAAGCATGCACGCTAATACACAATGTACTCATGTAACGGTCATTTTCGGAACCTTGATACCCACTTACCAGAGTTACCTCGAACGAGCTCGAGAGCCATGGTGAGCGGGTTCGCCTCGGAATAGGAGGTCTCCAACGGGAGACGACATGTTTCCCATGGTGTGCAAGTGGCGCAAACGGTGGAAAAAGGGGAAAACCTACGTAGATAATGACATGTAGCATGATGAAACGCGGGACATCATGTCCCATGGTGCTCCTAATGGTCACCCTTGTCAGGAGCATCCAAAGTTGGGCCGGTTTGCAGGCTGTGGCAGCACATACCCACTATGTGCTGACGTGGCTTCCGTCTGGCATTCTGCAGCGTCCTTGGCGGATGCATGGGCCCAGAACCCCGGATGTGCCAGTCAACAACCAATATCTGCCGACGTGGCGCACGTGTGCCTAAGGTTATCATCGTCATGGTTAAGAATGAGAATCTCTTTCCAATTCAGAAGACGGCACTTCTCTTACATGCACGATCATGAGTCATATTACAGGTAGCGATGACGATAGCGTGTAACAGTTTTACAAAGATGACGACATCTTCGAACAAAAACCATACCCTCCATATTTTGCAATAGCATTAGGTGAGACTATTGCAGCAATTTACGACGACACACGATACTTGACTTTGATGACGCCGAAAGACGCGCGTACACGCATCAATTCTAAGTTGTCACTCGCCTCAAGTTTGCACGCAAATCCCCCTAGTACTAGAAATAGAACGAGTTCATAGAATTCCAAAATATTGTGACCACAATATCCACACATGACAGAATCATGCACAGAGTACCGGTAATGTAGTCATGTTTCCTCATGAGTGGGTGCCGCATGCACGGTTAGTTGCTATTTGCTCTTTGTGGACAATTCAGTCACGAGTTACAACGAGTGGGTGTTGTGGTCGTTTTGTGTACAAAGTGGGCATGCAGGAAGTTTACGCTCAGAAGGTGGGTATAAGGGAATTAATCCGTCCCGGGATTTAATGACACAGCGCCAGGATGGGTACCAGAAGCGCCATGCCTTGGCGGAAGTAGAGACACCAAGGAAGATACAAAAACAGCTCCGTAGGACAAGTGTGCCCTCAAGATGATCATAGGGGTACCATACAACGATGAGAGGACCCCATATGCGAGCAAGACGCAAGTCGGCACGACGACCAGTCCACCATTCAAAAAGAGTGACATGACAGAAGAGAGGGACGTGACTCTCCATCCAAATAATGTAGGAAATGGCTTCATAATATAAAAGAGGAGACTGGCATGAGGTAGGAAGAAGAGAACGCAAGCCATAAGCCATAATGTGATTCCAACGTTCACACACACCATTTTGTTAGGGTGTGTATGGGGTGGACGTTTTCATGCGGACATCTTGGAACTCAAGGAATTAAGAGGTGGGATCCAAAAGACCACCCCTATAGTCACAATGGAAAAAACATAGATAGCAACCACAAGCATGTTCAAACTAGGGAAGGCAAGTTCCAAGGATGTTAGTAACATCTACTTTGTTACGAAGAGCAAAGATCCGTTGGTAATAAGAGACGTCATGGTTGAGACATAGCACGTACCTTCCTAAGTCCCGGAGGAATTCATGGTGAAGAGGGTCCATGACGTTCTCATTTACAAGATTGAGAGAATGAGAGGTCAAGGAGTCATAGGTCAAAACAAGGAGTGATGCATCTTTCCTTCAACACAGTCAAGATAGTCAAAAGAACAGGGTGTAGGAAACATGACGGCATCTAGGACAGTGGCAGGCAGAGCACAAAGCATGCAAGGAATGGCATTAGTGTACATGTGACACAGGCGATGATGCAAGAGCTAGGTGTGATCAGGAGACAATTAGGGTGAAACATGGATAAGAGCAGAGGGAAGAGAGAGGGGAACATAAAAAAGGTGATCACAACGAAGCGCACGCAACACAACACGCTCGGAGGAAGGCATGGAGACAGTGCTAAGACAGAGTCTAGACAAGAAGTCCATGCCCTTGACGTCAAGGGTGGTAACGGGTAGCAGACAGACCTCCAAGTGAGAAATGTACAAAAAAACTGGTAAGAAGAGATTACCCTCGGGTCTGTTGACATGGATGACTGCGAAACCTCAAATAGGGAGGAGTATGCAAAAGATGAATTGAACCACAAGGACCATGAGACATGAACGAGGAATGGCATGAGGTCATGTGATGGGTGGCTTGCAAATAAATGATCTAGAAAGCAATACAAAACACAAGTGGATGGAAGGACATGAGAGACACTGACGGTGTCAGAGTAGGAGGTAAGAGAATTGCCAAAATGATGAAAGTGTAGTAGAGTGTCATTCTTTTTCCCAGAATCAGTCTTTTGGCAAACAACCTTCAACCTTCCATGACAACGCACCAAGAACAGCTCCATCAAACTCGCAAAAGAGAGTATAAGGTCTTTCCATCACAATCTCACCTCCCTAATCATGAAGATCCAGTCGCTCATTGAGGCGTTTCTTAGGGGCACACTCCTTAGCATGGGGACTGTTAGGAAGATAATCGCTAGAGCAAGGGTCAAGGAAGTTGATAACCCACCTGAGACTAGGGCGGTGGAGTGTACAAGGAGAAGGAAGGCCTGTAGTAGGTTGGTTCCATGGGCAGTGGCACCCTGTTCCACCCATGTTTTGGGCCAAGTAGAGGTGTGGTTAGGTGAGGGGGCCATGGAGGTAAAGAAGGGTGTGGCAACGATGGTTTTGGTGGCAGCTCGGGTAGATGATGTGACAACCATGTGAGGCCAATGAGCACTCATTGCAGAGGCAAGGCAAAAATAATCATGAGGATATGTGAACCTGTGTGCATAATGTCATGTCGTCCCACAGTTCCAATAGGAGAGTGTCGATTGAAGAGGTGTGGTTCTTGTGCTTTGCTTGCCAAGACCACAACCCCGGCCTGAGTCGCGGTTGTTGCTTCCATGGCCTCAACCCACTCCAAGTGTGGGGTGGGTTGTGTCCACACTCTCTCCCCCTCTCCTCCTCCTTGTTGAGAAAGGGAAAAGGAAGAGAGTATAGCCAAGGGGTGCCAGCTGATCCACATACGATCGTGGATCCCAGGTTGAGGAAACTTCTCTTGGTTCCATAGTAGCTATAGAGCTAGCAGTGTTCCCGGTCTCTTCAGCATCTGCAGCACCCACAATACCTGAGAATGTAATAACAGAGGATAAGCGCTCCATGATAATGTCTGCAAGAGCCGTGGCCATGTCTCTTTTGGCACCAGCCGCATGCAAAATTTCCTCTTCAAGGCAACGCCTATAAAATTGTGCTTAATGTAGTGCTACCTGTAGTGCCTCGATAGATTCAGTGTTCTCAGGCATGATTTGAGTACATTGATGTGTGGATAGTGATATGCAAAGTACACCAAAGATAAGGGGAGAGAAAGTTTCTCACAACACTAGCATCAAGGCAAAAGGGAGAAGAGGAGTGGGAACATGGCGGTCTCAAAGGAGGCAAGAACAGACATACATGCTGCGATAATAACTATAAGGCACATTAGTCTAGTCACTGTAGCACCTGTCACTGTTATAGCTATAGATGCAAACAGCACACCTTTTCTGGCAAGGCTCCCCTGAGGTGGTGAGAACTGTTGTTGTCATAGAAGTGCATATGGAGTTGACTGGGCCTGAGGTAGTGTCCGCTCTCGTGAAAGAATTTGTATCAACTACAACAAGAGGCTACTACAACGTGCACAACAATGTTGGTAGCTGCTATTTATAGGAGAGAGTGAGAGGTGGCTGCCTCCATGTAGGTGGTGGTAGCTCTAACAATAGTGGTTCTTGTGGGAGCTTTGTTGCCTCTGGCTGTAGCAGAGAAGGTAATAGCAGCACCTGATGCTATGTGAAGGGCTACTCCAACAAGGTTGAGACAATGATCGTATGCAAGAAGAAGTGTTATGCATACAGGTTGTTCTGGTTTGCAGGTTGCACTGGCTTGGGATTCGGAGGTACTATCGAGATGTGGTTGTTGGCTAGAAGGACGCATACCTGGAGGAGAGCCTGGGAGAGACTCGGTAGCATACAACAAAGAGTCAATCTCACGGTCTTGCACCTCCTTCACATGGCAGACACCCTTGCACCAATAACAAGGTGAGAACCTCTGTGGCCAGATAAGTACATCAGCGTTCTCGTCGTTGGGCCACATCCAGTGGTCATCAAGTGCAGGCGTCTCAGTGTGGTTGCGTGCAGTGGCTTATGAGATTGTTTCCTTTGGGTCAAGGTGGAGATCATAGATTTGGTCAGTGTTAACGATTTCCGCCATTTGGTAAGGCCGGCCTGAGATGGGTGCAGGACTGCAATGCACAAGATGTGTTTGAGGTGAAGAGACGTGGTAGATGAACCAGCTAAGAGATGGTGCTAGTAGAAGAGTAGCACACAAAACCACTGATGTGCGATGGTTGGATTGATGCAGATCAAAAATCACCAAAGAGGTGATGTCGATTCGTGGAGTAGCACATAGTGCTATTGCAGATGACCCGGGTGGTGTAATGCTGGTAAAATAGTCAACGCGGAGCTGTAGTACACGAGACGTGTACATAGACAAGGGAGTGCAGGCCGGAAGAAACAAGAGAGACCCTGCGCCAAGAGGTAGTGCCGATGGCCAGGGCATAATGCTGGAGCCAGTGCCTTGGGCGATGCAATACTGGAAGCACTGTCAGCAAAGGGGGTTGTGGTGTATGACACATGCCTGAAGACAAAAGAGGTTGCAGTCTGGAAGACATGAGAGATGAGCTGTGCCAATGACAGTGTTACTCTGAAGCTTTGGTCGATGCCTTTAGAAATAGGGTGGCGGCGACTACTATCAGCACAAGCTCACACAACTATTGAGCCGCGTATGGGAGCACAGATTGTCGCCAGTTGAAAAGGTGCTCAAAGCTCAATCGTTCTCACCAGGGGTAGTGACTTGTGATAGGCGGAGGAGGTAGAGTTAATCGACCCAAAATCGTGCACTCGTAGATCAGTGCACGATTTTGGGCTAGTAGTCCGACTTCGGGGGGCGAAATCGGACTTCGCCCGGCTCTACGACGTCGCAGGCGGAGCTTCGCCAGCGAAGTCGTCAAACAGTCACAAACCCCTTGAGCGAGGGGTTTGTGACTGTTTGAGGGGGGTTTGCGGGTAGGTTTGAATGGGGGGTCCGAGACTCCCCTTGCGATGGAAGGGAATTTACTGGGCCCCGCTACCGCGGGGCCCAACAGATGCCCGCGCAAAAATAAAACCTTAAACCCCCGAATGTAACTCGGGGATGGGTTTGTTCAAAGTTTGGGCTTCAAAGTTGGGGTTGAACGTGGATTTGCGTGGTGGGAAAAAAATAAAAGGGCGTTTTCGCTCGATCACGATGGAGCGACGGCCCCTTTTTTGCCTCAGACATGCAAACCCCCTCGTACAATGTAGGGTTTTGTGTTTTGCGCGGGCGAAGCCCGCGCAAAACACAGAAAACCCTAAATCGTACGAGGGGGTTTGCATGTTTGACGAAAAAAAAGGGGTCGTCGCTCCATCGCGACCTCGCGGTCAAGTGTCGACCACCGTTCTGACATCGGCGAAGCCGATGTCAGAATGATCGGACTTCGCCCTCGATTTCGGCGAAAAAGGGGTCGTCGCTGAAATCGAGGGCGAAGTCAGAAAGAAACTTCCGACGCGACTTTTCTGGCCGATGCACTCGAACTCGAGTGCATGAATTTAGGTTGATTAACCCTAATTGAGGCGGAGACATTGGCGAGTGGAAGTGGTAGAACTCTGAGGTAAGCCCATGTGGCACACGAGATAGCAATGTGAAGAGGATGAGTCCTTCAAATGACTCTCATGCCATTTGAGAATCTAATAAGGTGCTCAGACCATAGGTGTCACATGCCAAATATGTAGGGTTATGTAGAGGGCCCCCATCGGGGTTCGCCATGGCTGTAGAAGAGACTGAAAAATGCTTACGTAAGAGATAGACAAAACTAACAAGTCGAAAGGGTTTCCTAGCGAGAGTTGGTGAGCTTGGTTCAAGAGGCATGTCCACCCCACACCGCCATGCGCGGGTTGAGCCTCACCTCTCGGCATGAAGCTGAGGGTGGCTGCTCACAATGACACAAAACCTAATCTGGTCAGGTGGCCCCCTAAGGATCAGCACCCCGCTTCCCAAGAACAATTGATTCCCCAAATTTAAACAAGCACAAATCTGGAGATGGCCATGGCATCCTAAATTTTTGGAGGGCTAGAGATCTCATGAGCAAGAGTGAATAGGGAGAATTCATCAGGTGGCTAAGAGTAGCTTCTTGAGCAACTGCTGCTGCTAGTAGGTCATGAGGGATCTTTCTCACATGTTTCCCATCACTTGAGAAACCTTCAACACACTCATCCATTTGAATCTTTTGTGTATGGTGTGGTAAGAGGAGGAGCATGTGGAGGGTATCACAAGTGTGATGGGTTAGAACTTGACCATAATAATTTACAAGAGGCCCTCACGATCGAGCACTGCAGTCAAATGGGTGGCAAGTGGGCTGTGAGGGAGGAGGGAAGGGGGGGAGACTCCACCGGGAATTCCGACCGACATGCGTCAGCTGGAATTTCCGGCACTCCAAGAATGTGGAGTAAAAAACTCCCCATTATCCTTCTTCTTCAAAATTTTCAGCGTTTTACTCTTTTCTTCAACTTTGTGTCCAAATCATACACAAATGTACCCCTTACTTACACTCATGATTTTAGGGTATTACTTCTACATGGACATGTATTGGGCCATGCGGTACCTGGGCCTAGCAGATTCCCTTTTAGCGCATGGAGAGTATTGGACCCCCCATATAAACTCTCATTTAACCACCCCTCAAATAATAGTAAACCCCTCGTTGAAGGGGTTTGGGCCAAAAAAAGTGATGTCAACATGTCGACCCTGTGTGGCGTGTTGCTTTTTGACAAACAAGAGGGGTGCATCGTTGCTTTTTATAAACCTAAAACCTTTTTTTAATGCGTGAAGGACGAATGGGTGCTAGCGTTCCAAGGTATGGGTGAATGGGTTACTTTCTTGAAAACGTGGGGCAATCAAGTTTGTTCTTTGTGACAAGTGGTACATGCTTTTTCTGTCCTTCTTTGTGAGAAGGGATTTCATCGTTGCCAAGAGAGCTCTTGGTCAACGAGCTCATCGGTGGATGGACTCGGTGACTGGGGGACCCGTTGGCCTTGCCGAACGGTGTCGCTACGAGAGGGTAAGCGTCATTTTTCATGAAGCTGCTTAGCAACTTCTTGAAAATTGTAAAAGTAGCAAGTGTTGGTGTTGTTGCTCAGCAACAATGAGTGCTCTTGCTCTTACGGAGGAGGGTTGCTCGGCAACAATGACTGCTCTTGATGCAATAGCTGGTACCACTACCTAGGCTAAAGTGTTGTAATGCTATTATGGTTGCTTCTGCTCCTACCGTGGCTGCTATTATGGAGTGCGATCGATGTTGTTGCTGCGGTCGAGTGTAATCGTTGTTGGGACAGACGTTGCTCTTGTTGGTGTTAAAAAGCTACAATAGGTGCTACTAAATCAACACTACGACTGCGGTTGGCCAACAAGACGTTTGAGAGCAGCATTGGCTGTCACTGGCTGTTGGTACTGCTGTTGACAGTAGAGAATGCTGCCAACTTGAGCAGGTACTACTACTAGAATACAACATAGGAGGGAGAATTGAGATTTCCAATGTTGTTGTCTAGAAGACAACAAAATCACATTTCACAAATGCGACTGCCAAGGGCTATGTAATAGCCGCGTCTGGCCAATGGGCAAAGAGGCCCAAGGCAAGCAAGGCAGCATCTACGATGTATGGTTGTGAGTTGTTCCCACCGCTTACACTTCAACCGATGGGTGTTCATTGTCTTCGCCGAGACGGTAGCTATCATGAGGGAACTTTTTAGAGAGATTTTGGCTAGACTATGCCTCCAGCTGCACCGGAGTACTACGTGATGCGAGCTTTGAGGTCAAGGCCTCCACATTACCATGATCTATTCGTCACCACCCAGCCTAACTCAACCCAACCAAGACGCTGCTACTGTGTGCTATATGGTGGAATGCGAGGGTACAGTCTCTCAAATGCTCTCATACTATGAGAGAGTGAAGAAGCCCCCATTTAACGACGTTCTATGTGAGAGTGTAGGTTGTAAGGGATGCAATGTGATGGACGTGCTCTTAATGGTGGAGAGACGGCAAACATCTAGTTAAAAGAATGAGAAGTTAGTGAGGCAATGACTAAGAGGGAGGGATATCTCCTCTACCCTCAGCCCAGCAAGTGCGTGTGAAATTTGTACAAACACAATGATTGGTCTATGGCAAAATGCGAGAAAAACACCTACCAGCTCCCAAACAGTAAATCAATGGATCCTTGCAACAGTATGTGTCATCTGGGTAGTCAAGTAAAAAGCCGAGAAAAGCAGCGAAAGCACAAAAACAAGTTGTATAGGACTTAGCTAGTAGTGATGAGAAGTAATGTTATAGAGAAAGTTACCCTTGGGAACTGGCCACCGAGAAAAGACCTGTGGGCACGAAAATGTGTGCGGGTTGAAGCCCAGATCATCAAGGTAGCCGTTGACCACCTTAACCTCCCTCCATGGGAGTGGTATGAAGTCCAGAGGTCACCGAGACTGACATAATGGCGCGATGCCCTACCCCATCAGCATAAGATAGAATGTGAGCACACGTGCAGCACTCATTGTATGAGAGTACGAGTAACGAGAACATGTGTCCCCTTCAAATCACCATGCACGTGCCAACTCCATTAAGAAAAACTACAGGCAACACCATGTTGGGATTGTGTCAGTACCACACGGTGACCTCTGGCCTCGTTGCACACTCACCTCACTGACGCAGGTGACTAACTGGAGAGAGACAACTCTTGCTGGCTGCTACGCTGTGGTGGCATGATTTCACGACGAGTATCACAACGAGGCATCAGTACAAGTTTCACAGGACTCTGGCTGGCGTGCATGTGTGCACACACATTTGCCTCGGGTTCACACACTCACCTGTTCTTTGACAGTTTTTCCCTCCACTGACCTACTTGACAGGTTGCAACTTTTAGTGGGTACTTTGGTTCGGTT
>SZWC01017000.1:0-15478 GCA_023375785.1 Penium margaritaceum
CACATTTGGTGGCGAATCTCTGAATGGTAGTCTTCCTGTACCTCGTTCATCATCTCCCGAGCATGAGGTCGCCCTCCCCACAGAGCGACAACTGGAGGACTTTGAGACACTTCCATCCCGTTACGATAGCGACGAGGGCTTCGATTGCTGGGAGACCTTGTTTCAGGTGTGGGTTGACTCTGATGTTGTATGGACCTACTACAACAGCCAATACCAGACCCACGGTGCTCACCAAGTCCAGCCAATAGCAAGAGCAGTGCGCCGTCCGCTCTGTGCCATGCCGCAGGAGACTATGGCCTACTTCTGCCCCTTTCTTGGTGAGGCCGAGATCAGGACTGGAGCCTATCCGCACCAGGGTTGGGAGTCGGCCATGGCACTGCTCGCTGCGGAGACCCATGCGAGGAGGGCATCTCGACTTCGTGAGTTCTACTCCCTCTGCCAGGGTTTCACGGAGCTCATAGCAAACTACTAGAGGCGTGCCATGCGCCTTTACACGCACCATGAGATTGGTGGCGGGACACAACTGTGGGAACTCAATGCCATCATGATGCGGCCACACTCGGACCACGTGAAGCTCTTTCCGGGCTTTGACCGTGTGGCCCTCTCTGAGTTGTTGGAGTTACCACGGCTATTTCCTTGGCCTCATCACTACTTTCTCCAGATGTCATCAGCTCATGAGGCTACAGTTGCCCGTGAGCAGAGTCCACTTGTTGGAAGAGTGACTGCGACCCCTCCTACGCCTCTATCTCAGTACGCCAGTCCCACCTCCACCGCCTCCTCCTCCTCCTCCTCCTCCTCCTCCTCCTCCTCCTCCTCCTCTACCCCAAGTAGCCAGACTGAGGGTATTAGAACGGTCACAAAAGGGAAGAAAGGAAGAAAGAGATGTGACAAGGGACAACAACAGAAGTAACAGTAGCAACCGACAAGTAGTGATAGTGTACGTTCTTTTTACTACGACAAGTGTGGAGGTGCTCATTGCTACAGAGAGTGTGAGTAGTCCCTTGATCGGCCTCCAATCATACGTAGCCTCAAGGAAACAAACGCACACACACACACACACACACACACACACACACACACACACACACACACACACACACACACACACACACACACACACACACACACACACACACACACACACACACACACACACACACACACACACACACACACACACACACACACACATACACACATGAAAACACACACAGCGGATGTCCTCCAGTGACACACGGATGGGTTGCACAGCATCCACAATTGTAGCAGACGAAACTGCTTGGTGATATGGACTCTCTGGATCTCAATATTGTGGAGCTTTTTCAGCTATTGGCGCTTCGTACTCAGGGAGGTACGAGTGTTTTGTCACAGCTGAATGGTCCCTAGACAACTTGTCCTACCGTGTCTGTTGCCCATAATGATACTTGTGGGGGAGCTCAGTCGGCTTGTGATGAGGATGGGACCAACAGTACCATCTGGCTGGACGAGTCACAGGTCCTTGCTGCTCGTCGTTTTCCTGAGTCCTTTACTTCACGTACTACTGAGGCAGAGTGTCCTGTGGCATGTTTCTTTGTGTCGACGACTGGTCGTGAGCTGAGTAGCACCTGAATCATTGACTCTGGTGCAACCAGTCATATCGACCAATGACTTCTTCGTGCTCGATCCCGTTGCGCCTTTGTGCTTTCCGTTGTGACTGTGGCGGCTAGTTTACGGGGTGTACTGCCTGCTTGTTTTCCTCTCACAAAGAGCGTATGGAGCCAACGACTCCTTATGTATCCCAATAGAATGACGTTTCTGAACGGAAGAGCTGCACCCTTGTTAATGTAGTCCGCACGATTCTCACTGATAGGACCTATTCAATTTTTTTCCCTTCAAGGCCATGTGTTATATGACATGGATCTAGAACCATGTTCCTCACGATCCTCTCCCTCATCATGTCACCCCCTTAGAGTGCTGGTTTGACCACTAAGCTTACTTGTTGTCCAGCTACCGGATGGGATTCAAAATGGCAAGCCTAGTCCTCGTGCTCTTATCTGTACCTTTCTTGGTCCCTCTACCTTGTCTAAGGCTTGGCACTTCCGAGACACTGACCTGTATCGTGTCATTGAGTCTCGTGATGCCCTCTTCTTTGAGGAAGTCTTTCCTTGTGACTAGTTCTATCTATCGCCACCCTCCTCTCGACTTGTCTTGCATGAGACAAATTGAGATTGTCTCGTGTCGTGCGGTACAGGACAACGAGACAAAAAAAATCGAGACACTCGAAGTGGAGACCGGTCTCAATCTTGATTTAACTGCACTACTCAAAACAATAAGCCCCATTTGTCCCTATCGCGGAACAATAAGCCCCATTCGCCCTTGCCTCGGAACAGTAGGTCCCATCCACCCATGTATGGCAACAATTAGCCCTTTCCGTCCCCCTGTTTTCACCGTGCTCAAATAGCGACGCATGTTGTTGCTCAAGCATGCCAAAAACAGGCATGCGGTGCTAGAATGCTGTCCTCCATCGCGGCCGTCGCGATGGAGGGCCACAGTAGTGTTGAGGGGTGGGGGGATTGCCAGCCGACGTCTGTCGGTCGCCACTTATTCAACCGCCACCCCCTCCTCCCCCGCCTCTTGCAGCCCAGCAGCCCACCCACCCGCCAGCCGATCGAGGCCCTCGTCATTGAGGGCCACGATCGAACGACCAATCAGTGAGCTGCCAGGAGGCGGGGGGAGGGAAAATAGACTAGGTCTGGCCCTCTTCCCTTACGCAGCTGTGTAGAGGATAGCTCTATGGTTTGCACAAGACTGACGGTAGTCAGAACAGAGGAGTATTGTGTGCGTATTGAGAGAAGAGCGAGAGAGGAACTACCGGGTGGAGCTCGCAATCCGAGCCCAACAGTCGGCTGGCAAGTTGGAGCTCGACGGCGCTCTCTCAAAATGCACGGGCATAGACCCTTTCACGTTCCACTTACCCACAACCTAGGTTTTTTCCTTAACTCTTCCTATCCAAACTACCACGACACCACAATAAGCACCAAACTAGGTCACTGAGCGACTGCAGTTCAAACACGAACAAGTACAAAAGTGGATTGTTTTCAAACAACGTATGAGCACTTCCATGAGGGAATCCAGCACCCATGATGAAGGTGCGAGCGTATCCGGTGGTTGGCTACAGCAGCTTGGCAGCTGCCAGACTCGCGTCTTCTCCCCCAGTCTTGAGTTTCCGCCGTCTCATCTGGGGTCTGCAAGGCAATGGACGTGAGCCGAGAGGTCACAGCAAGCTACGTACACAACATCACTCCCCCATGACCGCATTGAGTACAGGTCCACAGACGTAACAACACTGATGAAAGTGGCGGCACAAGCACATCAATGGTGAACGGCAACGGATAGAACTCAAAAGCAGAGGTCAGTCAACAGTACAGGCAGGGTAAAATCCCAGAGAACATACAGTCACAAGGAACTTTGTACGGTTGATGGCCTTTGTCAGGAAATCAGCCAGCTACGAGTCGGTGCCGACCTAGATGACCTCTATCTCACCTCGATCTACCAGATCTCGGATGTAATGGTACTCGACGTCGATGTGCTTCGTGCGTGCATGGAACACACCCAAGTTCTCCGTGATGGCCTTTGCGCTCTTGTTGTCATGTCGAAGTACAAAAGGGGGCATAGACTGACGCAGTCAGTCCATGCCACAGACAGTCAGTCAGACCTACTAACCACACACTCTCGGTCACACTCGCACCCAGAGCAACATACTCTGCTTTTGCGGTACTACGAGTGATGCAGTCGTGCTTGTCACTCCACCATGAGACGACAGTTCCTCCAATGAGGAAGATGTAGCCAGTGCGACTCTTGCGGTCTGGGCTCCATGCCAAGTCAATGTCTTTGTACCCGTCAAGGACCACGGAGGCCTGCACTCGGTAGTGAAGTCCGATGCGGGCGGTGGACACGACGTACCGCACACACCGGACAGCATCCTCCAAAATCCCGACTATGCGATGACACCGTGCGCATGCCACCAAGTAGTTCACCAAAATGCTCCCCCAGAGTGAGAGCGTACCACTCCTGATGGACCAGGAGTTTCTACTGAGTATGATCATGCACAATATGCATGCCTAGGAATATTGCTGCCTCTCCCAAGTCCTTCATTTTGTATGTCGAATGCAGAAATCCCTTGGTTGCTTCGACAGCCTTAAGATCGGACGAAGCGATCAGAAGGTTGTCTACGTAGACCAGGATGACCGTGAGTGGCGTAGGAGTCAGGGAGAGAAAGAGTGATGGGTCTGTCAGACTCTGGGCATAGCCGGTTCGTAGGAGCGTGCCGGTGATCTTTTTGTTCCAGCACCTAGGTGACTGCTTCAAGCCGTATAGTGTCTTGCGTAGTCGCCATACAAGACCACTGTCACCCTCGAACCCTAGAGCATGGGCCATGCAAATCTCTTGATCTAGCTTACCATGCAGAAATGCATTGTTGACATCCATCTGGTGGAGTTCCCATTCGCGTTGGGCTACTTGGGATAACAAGCCTAAGGTCTCCGTCGTGCGTCTGACTGGTGCAAAGGTGTCAGCTAAGTCAATCCCTTCCACTTGAGAGAATCCCTTCGCTGTCAATCGCGCTTTGTAGCGATCGAACGAGTTGTCAAGCTTAAGCTTCTTCTGCAAGACCCACTTAGCCTAAACGGCCTTTCGTCCGCGCATTAGGTCTACAAGCTTGTAAACCCCATGTTCATTGATGATTGCCAGCTCAGCCTCGCACGCTACGCGCCAGAGTGTCCCATCGGGACCGGCTAGGGCCTGATGCAATGTGCTGTGATCTGGCGTCACTCCCACCACACTAGGGTCTGGGGCCACGACATCTCCGCTGTGTGTGGCCAAAGCATAGGCCACAGACGGTGGGCCAAGACTGACCGTAGCCTTTGCGGATTTGACTGCGAGTTGGCACTTGTGAGCAAGGAGCACGAGGCCTGTCTCACAGCCAGGGTGGACTTCAGCGAGCCCCTGCGTACTGAGGCCCATGACTCTCGTGCTGGGGTCCCCACTGAGCACAGGAGGAGTAAGGTGCGGGCAAAGGTTCCCGCCCTCACCTCGTCTGTATGGTTCTGGTGACGATGCATCAGGAACCGACATGACCGGCGACACGTCTGGTGGTGCTGGTGCGTCGACTGGGGAGACGGAGGAGGGCGACGACTTAGGCAACTCGTCAAGCCGCGCTCGTGTCACAAGTGGTGACGACGTCAACGACACTCAGGCCTTTGCCGGTGATGCAGGTGCAAGTGACGCAGGTGACACAAGGGACTCAGCAGGTGATGCCGGTGTCGGGAGGGCAGGAGGGGATGACGACACAGGGGACATAGGGGGTAGCGGAGACAACGCGGGTGATATGGACGTTGCAGGTGTGTTAGCTAGTGTGTGGGATGGTCCAGTGGTGCCCAAGGTGACGAGGACAGCGTCATTGGTCAGTCCACCCTCCCTCGCGTGAGGGACCGCACCACACCCACGGGAGTGCGACTACGGGGTTCCACCAACGGGCAGATCATGGAAGGAGAGGCGCTCGAAGAATATAGCGCCTCTAGACTATACAATGTGCCACTGATTGGGGTCCCATAAGCGCTTGGCCTTGGAGCGGGAAGCCACGTCCACAAACGCGTAGACGTGTGGGTGGAGAACGTGGACCCCTGCTATTGTGGTGTAAACCAGACGCAAGCAAGAGATCCCCAAACACGCGTGAGCCGGAGGTCGACACGACGCCTCGACCACAGTTGGTACGGGGTGTGTGTGTTTGGGAGGGGGCTGTGAGGGATCCGGTTCCAGACCCATGTCATGTAGGCCATGCCCTCAAAGGCAAAAGCTTCCGGCATACTGCTGTCCAACCGCATTGAGTGAGCCACATCCTCCATGGTACGGTTCCAGCGCTCAGAGATGCCATTTTGCTGGAGCGTGGCAGAGACGGAGAGATTGTGAGGTACCCCCACTTCGGTAAGATACCGGTCCTGGTCCCCCATGAACTCACCGCCCCGATCAGAGCCAAAGTTTTGGAGGGTATGGCCGAACTTGTATTCAACCATGGCAAGCTACGTGCGCACGGCGAGTGCACCATCACTTTTCAGGCGTTAACTAAAGATCCACCGCATGCGGGTAACATCGTCCGTGATCGTTAGGACGTACCGTCCTCTGTCATCCTGGAACTCCATGAGGAGGGGTTTCAAGAGATTAGAGTGAACCAACTCGAGGGGTTTTAAAGTCCGTGAGTCATACAGAGGGTGTGTGGCACAGTGCATCTTACCTTGGGTGCATTGTAGGCAATCGGTCTTAGGCGGTGCCTCAAAGGACGCTGCATCAAGATCGAGCGTGGGTTGAGTGCAAATCAGATGATCAACAACATCTAAGTGGACATGACACAAATGTTTGTGTAGTAAGCACAGGTGCTCAAAAAACAGGGTGCCCATCACAAACACTCGTGCAGTAGGGGATTGAGTGGTGGGGATGGACGCGAGGTAGTAAGAGGCATGGTACAAGACTCCAACTACCTTGCCACGGAGCACTACTTCAGTGGTGGCACAAACGGAAACGGTGGCATCCGCAACTATGAATGCGACATTGAGACCCATCCGTATGCAGGCACGTCCAGACAGCAGGCTGAGTTCAAGATCAGGCACATACATCACGTTTGAGATGTAAAAAAGCCCTGACGGCCTATGGAATTGCACCACACCCTCACTCCGGACAGGAACCTCATGCCCAGCAGCCGTCCGCACAAACCGCACAGAGCCAACATGACCAAGCACAACAAAGTCACCGTGACGACATGTCATGTGATGGGTGGCACCTGAATCTAAGATCCAGGTGGCGCCTGGCACACTCTGTGGCGAAGTGAGAGAATAGCTGCCTATAGTGTAGGCAGTGGACAGAGGTTACTCAACAGATGACTGCTGAGCTACAAAGGCAGCATGTGCTTGCAACTCATCAAGCCATGGCAAGTCATCGTGACTTGTGCAGATAGCAGGAAAAGTAGTGGTCATACCAGTGTTAGCGCATGCGATGAACAACTCCACGGACTCAACATCGCACTGTGCCCCACCTCCACCATCCCGACTGCACGTCACAGACTCAACAATACCAAAAAATGGGACCCCTCGGCTCAGGCAATGCACTCGCACCTCCCTGAGTGGTGAGTCGTAGGAGGTGGCAGAGCTCAGCGATGTCACGACCCTGCATCGCGAGCTGCTACTCCAGAGATGACAGGTCGCCTGAATCGTCTGTGGATGCATCGGCTACTGATGTAGGCAGTGGATCGGTCACTGTTGTGAAATGTGCAGAGGCGCGCTCACGCTGATCGAACGCCTTTTGTAGGCCTTGCACAATCTTTGTCCAGTTGTTGGGGAGCTTGCACTCCGTGTAGCGGTGAGCTCTGCCACAGTTGTACCACTCCCACTATCGCCCTGGGGTCAACTTTGGAGTTTCTTGTCCCTTGGCATCCTTGCCATCCCACCTGTTGTTCCTTCCCGTCTTCCCCTGTATTGCTGCAATTGCCGTTGCTATAGTTAACGCGGTTGGTTGTGATGATTGGCGGGAGGAGGGGGGTGGTACGTGCTGCTTGGCTTGCTGTGACAGTTGCGGCTGACGCACCATGACGGGCGTCATTTGCTGCTCAAACTCCTATCACGTGCAGCAAATGCTCTGTGGCCCAGGACAGCAGGAAACCTCTGCCGGCCATCTCTTAGACACTCTTTTGGCTGAAGTTGTCGAAGGTTTTTGCGTAATTGTGCCCAACACCAATCCGGATGGTGTTGAATGCCATGCGCTGACCTGGCCCATTCTTCCCAAGGGCCCTGTACAGCCGCATCACCCGCTGCCAATAGTCGGCCAGGGTCTCATGTGCACCTTGTCGCAAGAAGTTGAAGTCCGAGAGGTGCTATGAAGTTGTTACCATGGTCGCGCCTTCAAAGAGAGTGGTTGCCAGCTTCCAGGCAACACGCGGGTTTGTCCCATTACCAGTGTGAGGATCACAAAGGAAGGGTTCAAAATCGAGGGTGTACTCCTCTGAGATGGCCTTGAGGAGACCGTAGGTACCACAAGTAGCGGTTGTCGCCTGTTGATGATCTGTAGTCTGATACAGACTGGTGCAGTAAGGGTACACCCCCTCGCTGAAAGCCCACATGCGGAACCGCAAATCCCAGGTGGTGCAACTGTCTTCCTGCCGATAGGCGGAGGATCAGTCTGGAACTACTTGGGGGGCTTTGCCGTCGGCAGAGGTGCCAGGACGGTTCGCTCGACCGATGGTGACAGGGGATCTTCCCTGAGTCCCAGGCTCATACGGAGCATCTGATCCTTCAAGGAGGTTGGGTCTGTGATTACCCTAAACGTGTCGCTTGGGCCTGCCTCACCGCGCGGTGGTGCTTTATGCGCTGAGCGATTCCGACGCCGTTTCTCCAACCGTGCGAGGTGTAACCTCAAGAATGCCTTCCTTGTTTTTGGCGTGTGAGTCCGACTTGGGCAGGTTGTTGGACGGCTCAACATCGAATGCTCCTAGAGCCGCATCAACGCCAGCCGCAACTGCGCTCTCGACTGTCATGTTGCCCTTGCGTATGGCATTGCAAAGTAGCTTTTGTTGACGCTCCTGTTGATGCTGCTGCTGCTACTGTGGCTGGACCGCGCCTCAAAATAGAACAGATTGGCCATCTGCTTGGCCGTCTGTCCAGTCTGCTAAGCGTGCTGCTCGCGCAGCTCACGTAGGCCACGTGCCAGCGCACCAGGGCTAGACGGGGATTCGTCTTGCGTCATGCCCGGGGTATTGCCAACCACGACAGAGGTGGCAACGCCAGCATCCATGGTGGAGCTGGAGTGCATGGGGATTGCATGGGGTGTAGCAAGCTGAGATTGCTGCTGATGATGCTGACGTTGGGTGTTAGACACTACCAAAATTTTCTACAGCATTTCCCTTGTCCCAGTGGGCGTGGGATCTGTGTCGAGGCCTTTCTAAGCCTGGGACCCGTTGATAACCCCCCCCTACGCTGCCGGATTTTTTTTGGCAGAGTTTCCGTCGCCCCAGAGGGCGTGGGATATGCATCGAGGCATTTTTCAGCCTGGAAGCTCTTGGTGGACCCCTACACGCTGCCAAAAACGTTTTGGTAGCGTTCTCTCCACCCCAGTGGGCATGGGATATCAGGGGAAGGCCGCAAGAACTATTGTGGGTACCCGATCCGACCCCACCCAACCCAGGAACACAGGGGAGCCCAGTCACCAGGGGGAGGGGAATACCACAGGAGACCTGACAACAGTGTCCCGTCACCCACTGCTATAACTGTTGCTGCTGCTTTCGTTGCCATAGCTGATAGACAGCTCAACATCGAATGCTCCTAGGGCCGCATCGACGCCAGCCGCAATTGCGCTCTTGACTGTCATCTTGCCCTTGCGTACGGCATTACGGAGTAGCTTCTGCTGACACACCTGTTGCTGCTGCTGCTGTTGCTGCTGCTGCTGTTGCTGCTGCTGTTGCTGTGGCTGGCTGGACCGCGTCTCGAAATGGTTTGAACAAATCGGCCATCTGCTTGGCCGTCTGTTCAGCGTGTTGAGTGTGCTACTCGCGCAGCTCACGTAGGCCACGTGTCAGCGCACCAGAGCTAGACGGGGATTTGTCTTGTGTCATGCCCGGGGTGCTGTCAACCAAGGCATAGGTGGCAACGCCAGGATCCATGGTGGGTGTGTGCTTGGGCATAGGACTGCATGGGGTGTAGCAAGCGTAAACTGTTGCTAATGATGCTGACGTTAGGTGTTGGACACAGCCAAAATCTTCTACAACGTTTCCCCTGTCCCAGTGGGCGTGGGATCTGCGTCGAGGCCTTTTTCAGCCTGGGATTCGTTGATGCCCCCCCCCCCCCCCCCTTCCGATGCCGAAAGATTTTCGGCAGCATTTCCCCTGCCCCACTGGGCTTGGGATATGCGTCAAGGCCTTTTTCAACCTCGGAGCCGTTGGTGGACCCCCCACGTGGCTGAAAATTTTTCTGTAGCGTTTCCCCTGCCCCAGTGGGCGGGGGAAATCAGGGGAAGGCCGCGAGAACTACTATGGGTACCTGATCCGATCCCACCCAACCCAGGAACAGAGGGGAGCCAAGCAAAGAGGGGGAGAGGAATACCTGAGGAGACCTGACAACAGTGTCCCGTCACCCGCTGCTGCAACTGCTGCTGCTGCTGCTACCGTTGCCGTAGGTGGTGGCTCCGGCTGTTGTGGATGGCTACTGCTGCAGCCTGATGCGCAGACCTGCTGCGGCTGCCGCTTGCTACAGTGGCACTAGGTGGTTGCTGCGGCTCACTTCCACAGCAACACTCCTGCCCGTTGTTGCAGCTGTTGGCAGTTGCTGCTGCCGGATGGTGCACGCCGCTCCTGCTGCGGGTGCTGCTCTCCACAGCTAGCAATGCCGCTGCCAATGCGGTCATAGCAGTCGGCATTGCGGCTGCTGCCCGCTGCTATAGCCTATGGCTGCTACTGCCACTGGCTGTTGTGCCTTGCCGCTGCTGCAGCTGCCTCTCCGTGTGGCTGCTGCTGTTGTTTCGGGTGCAGCAGCTGTCACTGCGACCGCTGCCCACTACTGCAGCCGATGGCGGCCGCTGCCGCACGCTGCTACGTCCCGCAACACCTGCAGCTTCTAATCCGCACAGCTGCCATTACAGTTGATGCTTGCGTAGATGTTGTTGCAGCTGCTACTCCGTGCAGCTGATGCTCTACGTAGCCGTCGCTACGGTTGCTGCTCAGGGGGCCCTCCCAGGATCGAACTGCGCGTCAGACGCGCAGTTCCGGCAGTCAGAACAGAGGAGTACAGTGTCCGTAAATGAGAGAAGAGCGAGAGAGGAGCTGCGGGGTGGAGCTCGCTATCCGAGCCCACCCGTCGGCCGGCGAGTTGGAGCTCGCCGGCGCTCTCTCGAAATGCATGGGCAGAAGCCGTTTCAGGTCCCACATGCACACAACATAGGTTTTGTCCTGATCTGTGCCTATCCAAACTACCATGGGTCCACAATTAGCACCAAACTAGGTCACCGAGCAACCGCAGTTCAAACACGAACAAGTAGAGAAGTGGATTGTTTTCAAACAACGTATGAGCACTTCCATGAGGGAAGCCAGCACCCATGGTGAATGTGGGAGTGTATCCTCTGGTTGACTAGAGCTGCTCGGTAGCTACCGGACTCGCATCTGCTCCCCCAGTCTTCAGTGTCCTCCGTCTCATCAGGGGTCTGTAAAGCAATGGACGTGAGCCGAGAGGTCACAGTATGCTATGTACACAACATCAGGGGAAGGGGTGGAGAGGGGGAGGGAGAGGGACTTCGTCAAGGATTCCGGCTGATGAGCATCGGCCGGAATCCTGCCTCCAAAAATGGAGTATCAAAAAATCCCCATTTGTGCTCTTTTGCATTTTTTCAGCTTTATGCCCTCTGTTGACGTACAAATTGTAGAGAAACCCACCCCCTAATTACACCCGGGGTTTTGCGGTTCGGAGTAATTCCCTTTTACCCATCATTTGAGTGTTGGCTTGCCCAAATACCCACTTTTTTTAATCATTGACCACCATACCCACAAAGTGTGAATAGTGACTAACCGTGAACGCCATGCCCACCATTTGAGAAAACATGCACAGAATCCCGGTACTTTAGTCACATTTTCTCACCGAGTGGGGATAACGTACATATTTTTTACAATTTACGAAATTCGCTTCTCTTTTTACTTCTTTACGTTTTGAGGCGTCATTCTGTGTGCATTAATGGGAACCTCCTTCACTTAATTCTGATATGGTCCACTTTTGCTGATGATTGTGGCAGGGGGCTTTTTCTCAAATTGTTTCTGATGTCATGTTCATAAAATGATGACTTTGCGTCGTTGTGTCTTTCCACAAACAAACGTGCTAGAATATGGTCTCGCGACCGATATTTCTGCCACCAAATGGACGTTGGAAGAATTGGTCGCGTGATCAATGCAGAGCACAAGGGGGAGGGGTGGGGGTGGGAGGGAGGGGGGGAAGGGGTGGGCCGGCCCTCTCCCCTGCGAATGCGGAGGAAAGGCCGGAGGCCACCCCTTGCCACGGCGAGGGCTCGCCGACGGCCAGCAGCTCGCCGAGGGCCAGGAACTTTCCCACAGCCAGCAGCTCGCCGACGGCCAGCAACTCGCCGACAGCCAGCAGCTGCCCGCCGAGCAGCTCGTTGGCCGTCGGAAAGCCAGCTGTTCGCCGACGGCCAGCAGCTCGCTGGTCAACGGGCTTCATAATCGCTGGCCGACGGCCAGCGATTACGAAGCCACGAATCTGCGACGTCGCAAGGGCGAGGGCTCGAGGCCGATGGCCTCGAGCCCTCGCCCTCGCATTCCCCCTCATCATCGATTATGAGCAGGGACAAGGGGAGAAAGTGAGATAAAACGTGCAGGAGAGATGCGGGTGGGAGAGAAAAAGAAGCGAGGAGTGGGTGGCAGCGACTGGGGGTCCGTTTCAAAATATTCACGATGTGTACGGGATGGACCTGGTGCGCACAAAAGTGGGTATCGGAGTCATATGGTTAAAAGTGGGTAACGGGCGCAAGTTTTTTCAATTGTTTTGAAAAGAGCAAAAAGTGGAGAAAGCGTAAATACCTGGACAAAAAGTGGGGTATCCGGTTTGCGATTCCCAGAAGGTGGGTAACCTGCCCATAACTTTTTCAAAAGGTGGGTAAAAAGGAATCCCCCTTTGGGGTTTTTTATTTTGTTTAAACGCGGGCACATGCTGGGCCCTGTGGTAGCGGGGCCCGACAGGTTCCCTTTCAGCGCATCGAGAGCCTCATGTCCCACATGCGAACTCTTTGCAAACCACTCCCGAATTATCACAAACCTCTCTATAAAGGGATTGGTTATTGGTGAGCAAAAACACGTGACGTACGCATGTTTACGCCGCATGCCATGCAATGGCGATATGCTCTCTTTCGACAAACAAGAGGGGTGTTTCGTTTATCATTCTAAACCTGAAACTCGCGTCTGCGCACAAGGGACGGATGAGGCTTTTTGTTGCGAGGCAAGGGTGAATCAGGCTTATTGTTCTGCGCTAAGGGCGAATGAGGCTTATAGTTCCAAGGTAGGGGAGAAGTAGGGCTATTCTCCAAAATGAGGGGTAAATGGTCATGCTGTCTATAATCAGGACCTATTCCCCATAATGTAAAGTGAGTTATGCTTTCACTTGTCTCAAAACATAGCATGAATGATAATGGGAACCTAAATCAACAATTTAATCATTTCAAAACTAAAATCTATGTCAAGTATCTTATCATTTTTCCTTTGCATTTCCTCTTCTTCACCTTTGTTTAGTGGGAAACGTCAAACAATATCAATATCTCCTTTTGTCGTGGTTTTTACACTCCATTTTCTTTCGGGCGGAGTGAATACATACCCCTAGTTTCGCACAATAAGCCCCATCCGCCCCTCCGTCGGAACAATAAGCCCCATCCGCCCCTCCACCAGAACGATAAGCCCCATCCGCCCCTCTGTCGGAACGATAAGCCTCATCCGCCCCTCCGCCAGAACGATAAGCCTCATTCGCCCCTCCACCAGAACAATAAGCCTGACTCGCCCCTTCTGCAAGGACGCAAAAATCCTGGCGTAGAAAGTATACGATATACCCCTCTCGTTTGTGAAGAGATAGCATGTCGACATTGCATGGATGTAGCGTCGACATGCTGACGTCACAATTTCCTACCCAATTATTACAAGAGCACAAATGCTCCGGTGCCCATTGTTTCGCCAGATAAAGCATCGGTGTCCATAGTCGAAAACGAACTGACGACGGTGTCCGAAGTCGAAAACGAAAAGACATCGATGTCCTTAGTCGAAAACGACATGACAGCGGTGCCCATGTTTGTCGTCATGCGAGCGAAAAAGGAAAAAAATGACAACTGTACTCACGCCCTCGAAGTCGAACTTCGCCGGCTTCGAGGGCGAAGTGGGCGACGCTGACACAGGCATCGCCGATGTCAGACGTCACCCTGCCGCGAGTTTTGGAAATCGCAAGTGCGAACTCCAAAACTCGCGATAGGGTGCGCCACATCTCGCAAACCCACACGAATAATCGACAAACCCCCTAGTTACACTCGGGGGTTAGGGTTTTATTTTTTACTTGCCCGGGCATCTGCCGGGCCCCGCGATAGCGGGGCCCGGCAGATTCCCTTTCGTTTATCACACGTGCGCCGCATCTCGCAAACCCCCCCCAATAACATACAAACCCCCTAGTAAAACTGGGGGGTTAGGGTTTTATTTTTTTTACTTGCCCGGGCATCTGCCGGGCCCCGCGGTAGCGGGGCCCGGCAGATTCCCTTTCTGTTATCACACGTGCACCGCATATCGCAAACCCCCCCCCAATAACATATAAACCCCCTAGTAAAACTGGGGGGTTAGGGTTTTATTTTTTACTTGCCCGGGCATCTGCCGGGCGCCGCGGTAGCGGGGCCCGGCAGCTTCCCTTTCGTTTATCACACGTGCGCCGCATCTCGCAACCCCCCCCCCTCCCAAAACGGACAAACCCCCAAGTTACACTGGGGGGTTTGGATATTATTTTTCTTCGTGGACGATGGGCATCTGCCGGGCCCCGCTACCGCGGGGCCCAGCAGATGCCCATCGTGCGCCGCATCCTACAACCCCCCCCAAACCTATGACAAACCCCGTCGTTTGTCGTAGGTTCGGGGGGTTTGGGCAGGGTCATCGCGAGCTCGCAGGGAGGATTCGCCGCGAAACTCCTCCTGCGAGCTCGCGATGACCGGCGAAGCTCAAAGTAAAAAAACATGTCGAATGTGACGTATACATGAAATATAAAACAACCGTGCCCGTTTTCGCTCGCGCGACAAAAACCATGGACACCGCTGTTATTTGTTTTCCGACTACGGGCACCGCATGCTTCTCGCTTTCGACTTTGGGCACCGCATGCTTCTCAGTTTCGACTATGGACACCGCTGCTTTATCTGGCAAAACGATGGGTATATTACTACTCCGTCCTTATCACAAACTCCTTAAAAGAAGAGTTTGTGATTTCTTTGTTAGTGGTTTGCGGGGAGTTTGCATGGGGGATCCGAGACTCCCCAGTGTTAAAAGGGAACCTGCTGGGCCCCGCTACCGCGGGGCCCAGCAGGAGCCTGCGCAAAAACAAACCCTCAAACCCTGCATGTAAAAAGGGGGTGGGTTTGTCTATTGTTTGTAACTCAAACGAGGGTACAAAGTTGAACAAAGTGTAAAAAAAACAAATAGGGATTTTCGATACCGTTGGGGATTCCCATGGACGCCCGTCGACCGGAATCCCCGTCGAAGTCCTCCCCCCCCCCCAACTCCCCACCGCTTCTCGGCAGCCCACCGGCCGCCCGTTCCACCGCGGCCCTCAATCGCGAGGGCCTCGATCGACGGGCGGGTGGGTGGGCTGGTGGGCTGCGAAAGGCGGGGGGAGGGGGTTGGGGCTGACGAGGTGCCGACCGACGGATGTCGGCCGGCAATCCCCCATCCCCCCCC